>UZAF01017194.1:0-10702 GCA_900617895.1 Haemonchus placei | reverse complement strand
CCGGCAACGGCAACGGTCAGCCTTAACGAGTCGAAATGCTGGCGAGAGCTCTCAACAGGGAGGATTCACAAACCTGGCATCCACGAGCATGTGACACTCCTTTCCCTCTCATTTGTGTATCTAGATGTTGATATTAGTGGTCAGTCTTTGAGGGGGATATCGTTCAGTTCGTAGGAGCTCTAACTTCAATGGAACTTGTTAGTTATCCTATCCTGCCTTTGTAAAAATCGTATTCGTCTAATTTCAGTCACCTGTAGCCAAAACTGGTGCTCATCCAGGTCCCATCTTGCTGATTCCATACCCAACGAAAAGGTGGAGGGTGGTCCTGACCGGCCTAGTGGTTATTTGGATAGTCATGCAGTCTGATGAAGCATCAATCCACCTCCCTTCGTCCTTACTCTCGCCCAAGTTCCGTTCACCAGACAGAATCGTAATTCCTAGGGAGTTTCTTATTCGAAATCCCACCTAGCCCCTCAACATCTCTCCGAAGCTCACCCAGGGGTCGGCTAATCGGTCTGGGAACGAGATTCAATCTTACCTATACACAAATCGTCCCCGTTGTTGTATTAGAATCATGCTCAAATCTCTCGACTTGTCGTTCTTGGCTTCTTAAATTTTTTGGGCTGTGACCCCTTTGAACTGATGAATCCCCTGAAGGACTGTGTAGGATTGCCTTATTGCTTTATCGTTTCTCATTCCATTCATTATGATAATTCGATTTTTTTGTGCAACTATCGTCATTGTTTTGCCTTGAATAACGTCCAACGTCACAACCTGTTTACACCATCGTTTTTAGACGTTTACCATAATCTCTTGTTGCGAATTGATCAATAACAATGCCTCGTAACCACACCGCACCTTTCTTTACCTAAGTACAATGCTCCCAGTTTTTTGATTTTTTCAAACTTCCGTATCGAAACCGTTTTTATCAAAATTATGGTACCATATCTTCCTAACAAGTATCGCCCGAGCTGTTTATACTCTCGTCACGCGTGCGGCGTCGCATCGTTTTTGACCAGGGCCAATATAGCCTTAAAGGCTTGACTACAGAAATTAAAACCATCGCATTTGTATTCATAAAGTCTCATCTAATCCGTTAGTATGAATCCGGTTGATCGATTTTTCTTTATTGTTGGACTAACTGTTGTCTTTCCTCGAA
Source organism: Haemonchus placei (assembly GCA_900617895.1). Lineage (NCBI taxonomy): Eukaryota > Metazoa > Nematoda > Chromadorea > Rhabditida > Trichostrongylidae > Haemonchus > Haemonchus placei. The sequence continues at coordinate 9,543 of UZAF01017194.1, read as the reverse complement.
CTTGTTGCTTTTTTTGTCGTTATTTATCATGAAATATAAGTTTTTACGTTTTCTTTTTGTATAAAAATGATATGACATCGGTGTCACTGTAATCAGGGATTCCCGACCCGAAGAATTTCGATAATTTATTGATATTACTTATGCAAAAGCTAGTTTGCTTGAAAATCTTTCAAAACGTGGAAAAAGCTGATGATCGTATTATGCTTTGGAGGCACAGTTTACGAAAAAAGTGCTCATTGGGATTTCTCCCTGGGAAGAAAGTGTGAACCCCAAGGGTAGCACAAGCGATGCTGTCGGCCTATGCAAGACCGATTCAGGTGACGTACACGCCCAAGGCCGGACGACTTCTCACGGCGTTGTTAGGGCTGTAGAGGTTGCATCTCTCGCATCGTGACGGTCCCCTTGCACGCAGGGGAAGCTTGCTCTAGCGAGCTGTACGCAATGGCACACATTGGATAGATCGTTCAAGTACCGCTCCCATACATCTTTTGTAATCACATTGTCATCCCACCCCTAATGTCACTTTTTTTGAAGCCATATATTTCTCTAAATGTATCGTTTTTAACGTTTCCGCCGTCTTTTTGCACTATTCTGAACTATCACTCCCATCATTAGTCTAAAACTAGGTACACCAAAATTTCTCCTTCAATGGGTGCAGCTACGTGAGAGCGGTGCGTACTCCTGCAAGGTGTCTGAATGTCGCTGAGCGCTTGGGACATGGGCTTCATTCTCAAGGTAAGAATGTGTGTTCAGTATGAGAAAAAATCTTATGATAGTGTGAATATACCTATAGAAAGTCCCTCTGGACCAAGGTATCCAGTTTGTTTTTATAGAAAGTTGAGAAATGTGGAAGATGAAGATGATACAATTCTATAGGATGTTCATTGAGTAGCTAATCACTCAATAGTTAATTATATTCAAGTGAAGCGATAGCAGCTATAAAACAAGCCCGAAGAAAATTCCTCGAACTGGAAGATGCAGTTCCATCTCTCCTGAGTTCTTGAAGACATCGGAGAATCTTCGGAAGGGAATTCCTAATGGAAAATGTCAATACACATTGGAGTGTGAAGTATTGCCTTCATAGAATTCTTCCTTCAACGTACCCCACAGAAAGCAAGACTTCATTCGAAAGTTGATAGACCTTCAGGAGGTATGTGCTTTCGCAGCATGAGTACCACTGGAAATATGGCGTCTGAACTGAAGAACGTGACGACTATTTCGGAGCACCAATAACGTAGGTAACAGCCTCTGCGTTATCACACGAACGAGCGAAAATTGGAAATGATTTGGCGGTCAGAAGGGTATTCTTGTAATGATTCGAAATGCCGTCCCCGAAAACAGCCCTACTGCCCAGAACGCTCCGGGATGGAAGGCAGTGCTTCCTATCGATTGATCGCTATTGATCAGCTATAAGTGATCGGCCTTAGCGGATTCATAGAGGTCAGGGAAGCCATGTCGTCCAAAAATTATCGCTAAATCCCCCTGGATTGCCGTTTAAGTTGAATTTTCTATTCAACCCGGTAACAAAGGTAATAAATAAGTGCGCGTCAATTGCATATGCCATCCCCTATTTTTTCGTTTATCTGAGTTGTTAGGCAACATGGCGAGCTGAAATGTTGACCAACACTTACTGAGTGAACACGAGTCTCAAAAAAGCCCAAACATATTTGAACGCTGCGGTAGCACCCTTTTTTTGGCGAAAAAGTGAGAATTAGTCGCGTCAATTGCTTATGCCATGCCGTCTTTGTTACGAAATATCTCAAGTCCGCGCAGCCCCACCGCCTTCTGTACGGAATGGCAGGATTGCGAAATCCAAAGCAGCCCGCCATGCCTAAGGGTCGTCGTCTATCTTCAACAGAACAAGCCAAATTCTATCGCTTCGTCAAGCAGGCCATAGCAAAAAGGCCATTGCGGAACAACTCGGCCGATCTAGACGCTGCATCGACGGTTTCGTGAAGAATCCTGCGGCATACGGTCAAGCACACGGAGGAGGACGTCCACTCAAATTTACACGAGCCGACCACAGACGGAATGCTAGATTGGCTTTCAATTCAACCATGAGTGCCAATCAGATTCGTGCACGACTTTCACCAAATGTGTCGACTTCCACTGTATTGCGAGCTTTTCGTCGTCAAATATTATTGAGGTGGGAGAGGATGAAGCCAGCTCCCCGTCTGACCAGGAGCCATCGCGAAGCCCGACTCGAGTTTGCAAGAAAAATTTTTTCAAGAAACTGGAGAAAGGTGAGGTTTTTGTCACATTTTAGAAAGTGCATTGCTGAGCTCCTGCATGCTTTAGGTGATTTTTTTCCAATGAAAAGAAGTTCAATCTGTATGGTCCTGACGTGCATGTTTATTACTGGAGTTGTAGTGCAGTATGTCACATGTGACAGAAGTAGGTAGGAACCGAGATAATAGGAAAATGTGGGGNGAGCCATCGCGAAACCCGACTCGAGTTTGCAAGAAAAATTTTTTCAAGAAACTGGAGAAAGGTGAGGTTTTTGTCACATTTTAGAAAGTGCATTGCCGAGCTCCTGCATGCTTTAGGTGATTTTTTTCCAATGAAAAGAAGTTCAATCTGGATGGTCCTGACGTGCATGTTTATTACTGGAGTTGTAGTGCAGTATGTCACATGTGACAGAAGTAGGTAGGAACCGAGATAATAGGAAAATGTGGGGTGGCATAAGCAATTGACGCGCACGTAGTGTGGCCAAATCTGCCGTTTATCGCTCTAAACCACTTATCTCCATACCTCTTCGTGTCTTTGGAATCATGAACTTGCATAACATGCCCATCATGGCAGACCTAGCTCGAGAACCTTCCGTCTAGTACTCTGGTCAATCTCCCAACCAGGCCACCTCTGATGTCGATTTCTGGCTGGATTCGAGACAGTTACTAGTTAATTATAGAACTCGTTGATTCTGACGTAAGTAACTTCTGTCCTCGAGCTATTTTTTGACTGACTTATCCGCTAGCATCGTAAATGTACAGAATACGGGAGAGTCAGTATATCAATTGGAGGTCGTAATCGAATCCAACCACAGACTCGATAAGGCCGCCCATCTGGATTTATCCTAAACGGATGCTAGCGCTTGATACTGTTTTCTTTCTATTTGCTTCATCTTCTCTTCTCTTTCTTCTTACACCTTCTAGCGATTTGAGTTCAACTACCGTTTGCTGCAAATTGTTTCCGACTTCGCCTTAAAATTATCTCTCCGTCTCAACAATACATTGGTTTTTAAATAGAATGGTGAACCTGACATATGGTACTCGCCATAAAGGCCTTCTTTCATGAACTTCCTATGCTCAAGTATTCATATGCCAGCCGAGCTACCTCTTATAACCTGCTTTACTTGGATTTTGGGCAGTTACGAACCATTTAGTAGTGGAGTTCATTGGCTGTGCCGGCCACAGCTTTTTGTCGCATCAACGGACCATCTCCTTTTGCTAGTATGTTTCCTATTATTATAACCGTACAAAATAGTCGTCGGGTCAGGTTGACAGTTAAAGGTCGCAATCTCGAAACGCCCAATAAGGACGCCAGTGCTCATTGATTTCTTGGCGCTTCCAGGGTGGCCAGCCCTTTGTCTTTTTCTCTTCTGTCTTTGCATTTTTTCTTTGTTTTTATATCTTCTACTAGGATCCAAGATCATTTTCGATTCGTACAAACCTTTTGCAATCTTGGTTAAAACTATTTCCTCGTGAACAATGTTATTTTACTGATTTTTTATGTTCATAGGAACTAGTCATTCAAAATTTAAGCCCATTGCCCCGAATACTTCAGTTCCGACGATAGCACCGGTATCGTTGACTCAATCGGTTCCACAGCTGATAACTAACAGGTCCAGTATTTTTCGAAGCGGCTGTGAATGAGAGAATGGTGAAAATATTTTCGTCCGAGTAACATTTACTGGATTGGGTCCTGCTTGTGCCAACTAAACCTTCAACCCTACGCAATCATCCATCGGCTGAAAGGTCTACAGAAATCGAGAGGAACGTTCCTGATTTTCAGAAGAAATGACTGCATGAAATAAAAGGGATTTCCATGCAGTAGGCTGATCTTGAATAGAAGCCGGTATGCCTCGGGATGAGACCAACCGTAGGCGATGAAGTGGTTTTCATCTTTTCAAAAAAAAGCAAAGATGTTCAGCTGGCGACAGGGACGAGGAGTCATAGGAAGTCTCTGCTGGAGGAGAATATGAAAGATGAGAGTATAATATGCTGCTCTGAGCGGTGTTGGTCTTATGCGGCTGTTCAACACGAATTTCCGTTTCCCATGTATGCTCATCTTTCCTTCGGCCTATAGTATGACATTGGAATGCGAAACGATGTATATCATCAAGATATTTGTACGGCTAACTCATACTCACACGTGCTCTTGAGAAAATCACCATGCTTTGCTCAACGCTAACTTCTTCTTGGTTTCTCTTGCTTCGAATAACTTCCAACCCGAATTTTGATCGAAAACCTTACCATCAGGTTGCTCTGAGCTTTGTTAGATATGAAACAGCCATTGATAAGTTGAGAATATTAAATGCCTAACCGTCTTTTTAGTCTTCGAGGAAATACTAATCAACTCGAGTACTTCCTTCAAAGTGGATTATTCGCCGCTGTGAATAATACTTTTACTAGTGGTACGTAATCTCTCCGACCTATTACGAATATTCGCGGTTCTTTTACCAAGACGTGAGGAGCGCAGAGAATCGATGGTCCTCTTATGTGCTGAACTTGGGTCAGCTCGGTAGTGTCCCGCCAAATTAATAGGGAATTGAACGGACGTGGACTTGGGCTGGAAAGCTACACGTCGGTGGTCGTTCTGTGTGTTGAACTTTGATCGCGCAGGGGGTCTCAAAATCTGGGAGAATCATAAGAAAACAAGAGAGGTAAAAGAAGTGGGGTTCTTTGTCGATATCGGAGCCGACTGATTTTCTGGGATTTGGCGGGAGACCCCCCTGCACCACCAAAGTTCAACCACACACAACGTCCCCTGGTCGCCTGTGTTTGCTGAACCGAACGTTTGTGTATTCTGATTGTATCGGTTCCTGTCCCTCACGGCCTCGAATCCCTTTGCACCATTTGCACTTGTTCCTCCACAGTTGCTGCATTTTTCTTCTCCCCATAAAGTATTAGTAAATCTTGTTGCTGTCCTTGCATTTATACTTGGACGGATTGATTGACTTAGCCCACCTACGCTGCGGCAGAGTCGTCGGATCGCAGTTTAACTATACTTTCATGGCTTTTCCTCTTTCGTTAGGCACATTCCGTTTTACCCTCCGTAGCCCGCTGGAGCATGCAGAAATCACATTCAACAATGATTGATCCTTGAACATTGAAGGAACACCATTGCCGTGCGATTCCATAGGTTCCTGAATCATGCTCATTCTGTTCCTCGAAATTCCCTTTTGCCTGGAGGACCTCCGCATCAGTCTCTACCCACCTTTTGTTTCGAAGTTTTACTTATTCACCGCTGAAAAAGCGCAAGTCTAATTTGCTTTGGAAAGATCTCAAGGTAGAGCTGTGGATCAATCAAACAAAGACACAGTTTATGAGGAATGCATGGGCTGACGAAGGTCAAATTAAGATCGATGGTACACCTATAAAGGAGACCTCGTCCTACGTGTATCTCGGCGTTCCATGAATATGAACAACGACGTGAGGGAGGAACTGGTGAGACGGCAGAAAGCAGCGTTGGCAGCTTCCGGACCTCTCAAAGAGGTCACTAACCGTCTGGCCGGCCCGGAACTTCGCGCTAATCTGTACGATTCCACTTTTCTTCGTGCGCTTTGTTACGGGTCGGAAATTTGGGCGATCAGTGTATCAGTGCTCGAGCGATGTCTGTCAAAGGACAATCGGCTCATTCAATATCGAGCAGGGCTCCGCAGCTCCGATATGCGAAGAAGTCTCGACTCTGCGATCCGGTGGAAAACATGAAGAACGCAAAATTCTGGTGGAACGGTCATAAAATTAGAAGTGATTATGACAGATGAACAAGAAGGACACCACAGTCTGTTATCAAGTAGGTTTGAACTGACGATTGTAATATCATACTTATGGAAGAATAAAATTATACTCGTTCAACTGGGGTACCCAAAATCGGCCTAAAAATCCTATCAAGAGGTGTTTGATTCCTATACTTACTGATGTAGTTTCGTTGCATGTTGGCATTTTTTCCATGAAAAAATGAATCTGATACGATCCAGTTCTACACTGTTTGCATGCGATGTTGAAGTGATTTCATGTGGAAATGGTGAAAAGGTAGCTTTCGAATTATGACCTAACTACCATCGAAGATGCAGTTCCAATAGAGCAGCAGTGCTGTAACGGTGCCACATAAACTCTCCTACAGTACTCACCCGGGTCTCGGTTAATGTAAAACCTTCGCAGTTTCGGCATAAAACATCTCCTCGTAAAAATGAATCTCTCCTCGTAAAAATGATTCGAGGTGGCCAGTGGTCGTTTGTGTGTTGAGCTTAGGTCTCGCGAGGGGGAGGGTTCCTGCCAAAATCTGGGAGAATCACAAGAAAAACGAGAGGGGTGAAAAAAGTGGCTTTCTTTGTCGGTATTGGGAGCCCACATGTTTTGGTCAATCCCCCAGCCAGGCCATCTACGATTTCGATTTCTGATTAGCTTTGGGACAATGACCAGTTAGCTACAGAGTTCGCCGACTTGACATTACTCAATATACAGAATACTGCTCCATTCAACTGTACAATGAATGACAGATGGTTCTTGGTTATTGTACATTAGGAATTTTGGGATTTTGGGATTCTCATTGCACTGGTTCTTTTCGACTGACATTATTGTTCTTTATGTTTGTTAAATGCGCTCTCATGTTTACTTTGGTTCTCTATTGTTTTTCTTTTGTTTTTCCTTAGATACTTGTAATTTCTGTGATACGCTGATCCCAACTCACTGATGAGCCTCGGGGACCAGCGTATCAACATGATTTGGCTGAGTTGGAGGCGGAACGAATCATGGTAAATGTATCTTTAATCATCTTCTTAACCTTCTTGTTCTAATTCTCTCTCCATTTCGTACGAATATAGCAGTAATAATTAACTATTAGAACTTACTTTCTTATGTTGTAGTTTTGTAACACGGAGCCATTTTCTATTGACCACATAAGGCCGCCCATCTGCATCGATTCCTCCACCGTTGCTGCATTTTTCTTTCCCTTGTGTTTCCTTTTCTTCATCAAATTATCTTTCATGTTTTCCACTTATTTTTGCATTGTATGGTGGATCGATCGGTTTCGCCTACCGGCTGGACCTCAACGACCCACCAAGCATGCGCAGAGAGGACCACAAGTATGAGATTTTTTGCCTTTTTCTCCCAATTACCTCACCAAAACTCGACCCTGTCCAAATCCAAGTGGGCGGTCGTGGTCCAGGGACGACACGATGGGGAAGAGGGGGATCTCCGACAGGGACGGAATGACCGGTCGACAGGCTTATCCCTTTTGTTTTTGTGGGTGTTTTTGCATGCTACGTTCTTGTATATGTTTATCCGCGTCTGTTGGATATCTCTTAGTTCTGCTTGAAATGCAGGTTAATGGCGTACCCCAGAGAATCGGATCGAAATCGATTTATGAAGTTTATTGTACATTGTATGCATCAGTGATACTTTTTTAGGAAAGTTCACTCCGTCATGTATGAAGTACTGTGAAAGTTTCCATTCAGTATCGTCAGACTATCTGAACATACCATATTTCTACAAAACTTTAACATCATTCACGATTGCTTCAAAGAACATCTCAACAAGAACCCAGATCTTTCCGGCGATTTCTGAATGGAATGGATGCTGGCCGGAACTAATTAAATTATTTTCTTGTGACCTTAATTTTCAGCGACCCGAAAGTGGAACTCAATAAATATTGAGAGCACAAAATAAATCGAAGGTGCTATCATGTATGTCGAGGTTTTCATCCCTCAGCGCAATGCTGATATTGATTGATCGATTCACTGTATCGATAATTTTTGGCAAATAATGATATTACCACATGATATGCTATGATAAACCATAACATAAGGTGAATCGAAGTTTGATCCAGGGTAAGCATGCGTCAATGAATTCTCAACAACGAATTCATTAACAAGTAGGTGAGGGAGTGAGCGATATTTGGTTTTATATTTGGTCCGCTGTTGCTGAGTGGAGGGTAGGCGGGGGCTGAACACTTAAGGCTCAGCATTTCAACTTGGAGCAAAATGAACCCTTCATTTTGTAGATTTCATCCATTTGACATTCATTTGCTATTTGGAATCATTTAGTCTTATGTAGTCACCTTTCGACAACAGTAGGAAGGCAGGAAGATAAGAACTCACTAGCGCTGCTTACTCCACATCCTAGAGATCAAGCTAGAGATTGTTAATGAATTGGAACTGCACGGCGTATACCGATTGCTCCTCTTCTGCTTTAGAGTACGATGCTGCGTAGCGCTTTCCGGAGAAGAACTCATTCCAGCTATGATCTGCTGTGCGTCATTTTTCTTTTACTAGTTTTCCTATGATAATAATCCTTACTAGTAATCCTTCTAGTGACTGAAGGAGAATGCATATTATTATTTCATTCGTTTTCCGATTCGAAGAAGATCTTCTTCGTGAACTGCTTGTGAACCAAAATGATGCCTGTCATTGAATGTAGCAACAGCTGGTTTTGGGCTGTGTACTTGCGAGATTGAAGCGATTTCTATTATAGGACGAGAAATTCAGAGGGAATTGGCATTCGAAATATGAGCTCATAACTCTCAAGTGCTGTGGTTTCGATGTTTGCATCAAGGATGTGGCGACATCATTGTACCTTCTCATGGTACAGATCGGGTTTGTCTCCCAGTCGGTGCAAATCTTCTGCCAACCTAGAATAGAATTGCCTCTTTGCGAAGAATATCACTTTGTCTTTACGCTGTCTGTATGAGAGATTTGAGTGCGTACGTGTTGAAGCCAAGCTCGCATTTAGGTCCTGCCGATAACCTCCAACACTGGCAGGCCTACCTCCTCTTCTCCGGTTATAAGCAGCATCTGAATGGCCTAGAGCATGATTAACAGGTGTGGGAAATCAATGGAAAAGAACATGGTTACGGGTCCCCTCAGATTATCTAGAGCCGGGTTCAACGCCCGGTTGATAAAAAGCTTTTTCAATTCTGCTATAAAGCTATCTCTTCGTAAAATTGTTGTTCTGCCTTTCACTGTGCGCATGCGATATTTAAGTGATTTCTACGATGAGAAATTTAAGGAGCCTGTTCGGTCCAAGCCTTCTCGCGAATACTCTCGATAAAGCAGGACGGGTGCATCCTTAAGTGGAGGTTAATCTATGTTATGAACTTTGGTCGTTTTAAGGGATCTACCGCCGATATCTTCGTGAATTTATCCATTCCGGAGCCGCCGGTGGACGTGGACGTTTGGTCTTGACATTTTCCAATTTGGTTTTTTTTTTCAAAAAAAAATTAACTGCAACTTGCAATGACGTCATTATTTCACAACATTCCATTGCTGTCACCATTGACCCCTCATTTCCTGGTTGTACACTTTGCTGTTGAAACCGCCGAAAT
>UZAF01017193.1:35759-52302 GCA_900617895.1 Haemonchus placei | reverse complement strand
ACCCGCTTTGCACCGTTCGGAGCGAGAACCCTATCAAATAGTACATCGCGGAGTAGCCGACTACGAGGCTAGTGACACAGCTAGAACGAATATTTGTTTCTTCATCACCCTATAAGATCTCATCGATGAAGGCCATGTTTCGGTTTTTGCCGAAGACCAAGTTCTGAGCTCACGACCCCATCCCGCTACGTATCCTCGTCCAGTTCACAATGAGTCGAATAGGTCGTTTCACTTCCCAATGTCAAGATAAAATCGAGGATCGGGCTGTAAGTCAGGTCTAGATCGTCCATAACTAGTAAATGATAATGGAGAATCGGCAGTAAACTTTTCGCAGGGTCTATACCATTCAAAAACTTCCCAACTAGGATTTCACTTATGGCTCTTGATTTGTGAGGCGTTTTTGGATCTTTCACTTTTAAAAGAGTGACGACAGAGTGACGTTTGATAGGCACAAAAAACAATCTCACGTTCACATTCATGAATTACGCCCTCATCCATCGACAATGGAAATCATGACGAGCTATTGAGGAGCATCTGCAGAAAGCACAGCGACCGAAGGTTGTAGAAAATCTCTAGTCTACTGTTCCATTACGAGTGTAGAAGAGGATGCAAAAATCGTACTGGAGTAGCCCCTACTGGATCCACTTGCTTCGGAACCTCCAGTATGGGCATTCTGTTAGCCATGAATGCAAATATTCCCCAATCATTCTGTTTTTCACATTTCTTGGGTAGTAAGCTAAAGTTTATTTACAAGTTTTTGCTTTCAGAGTTCTCTTCTACCTGAAGCTGCTGGTTACTGGGAGGATGTGCTTCGGGTGGCACGTACGGAAGCTCCCATACGCCTTCGACGGTATCATACTTTCATCCCATTTCCCGGTGGTCGTCAGTACAGTTTAATCCAATTTTTTGAAGAAAATGTACCTCATCGTTCTACTACTATCGCAATGAGAAAAAGACGATAGCATGTGATCGAGGCTGCCGAGCGGAGACGAATTGCGGTGAGAGCACTATACCACCGGAACATTTGCTGGTAAGCCATTGGACCTCTTCACTTGGCTTCACTTTCGATTCTATGTCTCCGGGTTCATTTCTACCTTACATATACCAAAATTTCGTACAGTTTCTGGAACAAAATGAAAAATCAATGCTCTTGAGACTCCTTTTTAGATGTGTCATGAGTATACGTCACAGTTACCTCATAAAAATGGCACTTCAGATGTGTTCTGCAAATCATTGTTATAACACATCATGCATTTTATATATGCCATCCCAATTTTGTTGTCCTTAGATTCCTGTTCCTTAAATGACATCACTGCCTCTACCCATTCCAGGAATGCTCGTACTGCTTGACGTCAGACGATTGTTACACATCTGGCGAACAAGGAGAAGGAGTGAAGTGAGTTTCCTTTCTCATCAGGGAAACCACGTCCGCGTCACTGTTTTGCTCCCATTCTCGAATATCAAATATAGAGGAATGCACTGTCAATCATTACGATGGCGCTTTCAAAGATCCCACTAATCTGGAAGTTCGCTATTGTTCATAGTCTGCGATTTCGTGTGGATCTGCAATTGTATAATAAGATCCACAAAAGTTGAAACCATCTATCCATTTCGCAATTCCAATATCCTCACAAAGACTAGATCCTCCTGGTCCTCCCGGCTCATCCATGACACCGAATTATTGGAGTCATAGACCAAGCAATCGCTCAGAATGAAGGATGAAGATAAGGCCATAAGTGTAATCAACCTTTTCTGAGGGGTTCACTCTGTGTATGACCTATATTTATTTATTTATTTATTTATTTATTTATTCATACACTCCACTGAGTGCGCCACAACTAGCAAATAACAAACAAATATATAACGACTTATGGTGGCCAGCCAGTGTATAAGTCCCTCATAGACGAGTCTGCTTCAATTGACCAACCCAGGAGGTATGGAAGGACTGGTTGAATTCGAATATCGATCAGGGAGTTGAACTGGGACCATGCGTGTATCATAAAGGCACCACATTGAAGGTAGCAATTAAGCTGGATGGAACCATGCGTGTATTATAAAGGTACCACATCAAAGGTACCAAGTGAGGTAGCACCTCAAATGTGCCAATCAAGCTGAATGGAAGGCTTCGCTGGCTGGCTTGAACCCGGATCATGCATGTTCCATAATGTGACTCTACTGCAGTACCAATTATTATTAAAGGGATTGATCAATTTTTGTTTACAGGGACGCCGATTTTATTTTATACGTGACCGCTGTATCCACGAAACGATGTGACAGTGTCGACACACTCGCCTATGCTGCTCATTGTCAACAGGAAGCACTGCTTGATAGGTACCATTAATTGCTCTTCAATTAACTCGATTCGAATTCAATCACTCGTTAGGTTAATTTCTCGTAATACGCCAACTGTCACATTACATTTCTTCAGCCAAACTAATGCCGTCAGACCCTCTTCCAAGTGCGCTGAAGATGAGGGGATCCCTTCCCGAGCACCACGTTCCTATCGTCCCAGACTATTCCCTCGAACTCGACTTCACTGATACTGGCACCCTGAACGGAGAGAGACTGTTTAACTCACTACACGAAAAGCCAAGATTATCATTAACGTATTATTTGGGCACCTGAATCGAATGATCTGCAGTTCTGGTTCCCACTCTGTGATCAGATTAGGCCTGATTTCTCCTCAATGATAGCACGAGCGTAGGTCCTAACGCAGGTGCGCGCTCACAAAATATGAATTGCCCTCATAAAACTAGTGGACTAGAGGGGAGGGTGCGTAGCCATCTAAAGGAGTCTGCCTTCTATTCGTGTATCCACTGCACTCGGATAAAATCAACTCATAAAACGATTCTAATCCTGTCATTACTATCTAATATTTCTAGGCAAGGTTATAGAAATGGTTCATTTTGTTGATGACGTTAAGCCCTTGGGATTGAAGCGGGCAATTATTCTGGGGTCTGACGTTTTGATAAACTCGTCCTCTCCTCAGACATGAAAGTGATTTGAGATTAGGATCAAAACACCGTCACATCCAGCATACAGTCCTTGCTAGTCTAGCGGTTCTGATGACGAGCACCGGGGTCAACAGAAAGCACTCAAACTGGTTGATACACGCGCTAAAGAGATTTGTTTTGTTTCAACGAATGTTTATTGTAACCCTTTTGTTTTTTGTGTAATTGGGCAACTAATGTGTTGCTCCACCTCCGAATGTCGGAAAGTTGGCATGAATAGGAATCAAGCCGGAATACGACCCCGGATCCGTGCGATACTGCGTCTCTTCCTACTATACCACTTCCAACCACTCGAGAAGCAACATGTCGAAATCACAATCATTGAGAAGCTGAACTCTATAAAAATTGGGCCTGCTCAATAACTTGATTGCCAGGTAGCCTGAATTCCCGCTAAGTGAACTCCCGATGAGTGCGTACCTCATGTAAGAGCTATAACTATCACTTATTGTTAGCTATGAGCAAGTCATTCTTTTACGAAAAATGGCTGAAAAGATCTGACACTTTTTTTGCAATTGAGTTTTCTCAACCGAAATCAGAAGGAAATGGCTTATTTTTCCATAGCTTGCAGAGATTCTGAGACGTATTCTTTGCATATATTCTCCTCTTCTTTCAATGATTTGTATGAAAACCTGCTCTGTAATTGGAATTCCGCATGAAATGAAAAAAGCTTAAATGACTGCATTTCATCCGAGCCTGCCGTTTCAATCTTTTGGGGGAAATGATAACGGATGTCGAACAATAAAAGAAATCGAATCGACTTCATTACCGCAAGGATTCGTGTCGCTTTGGTAAAGGGATGACTTGAAACGACGCCATAAACCTGAATTCCATCGGGAACGATCTGAGAAGGTCCTTCAAAGTGTCCACTTTAGCAGTTCTTCGAGAGTTATAGCTTTGTTATTTCATCATCAAAAGGCGCAGTCATTAGAATTATCGAGGCAAACTAACGAGGAAATCGAAGAACTGTATAAGAGAAAAATCGTCAGTCACGCTCACAAATGGCTGGTGGTTCCGGTAGAAATCACCGCCCCCGAAAAAACCATGAGTTCATGAAATCTTCTTTCTTCAAGATGGGTCGTTCGCCTTTCGACGAGCAGAAACGTAGGAGGAGAGTGAAGTTTAGAAAAATATAGTCTACATTTAAAAAAGTCTTATCGAAAAAAGGAACTCTGCAAATAGAAAATTTGAATCAAATAATCGAAATTGCTTAGACATAACTGGGCATTTCAACTTCTGACGGATCTTCCTATAAACCAAATATTGCAGGCCAGTCGCTGGATACGTAAATCTCTGTCCGTCTGCTTTGTCTACACATCGTCACGATCGGGAGATTTTGTTCTCCACGGTGAAACACGAGATCCTTCATGCGCTCGGTTTCAGTGTCGGCCTCTATGCATTCTTTCGAGACGAAAGTGGAAAACCGCGGACAAAAAGGTGAGAAATCTGTCGAGGATCAGGGTTCTCGGGTCTCCCAGTTGAAAAAGAAGTGTATCGCCTACTGTTTTAGAAGAAGGTTTTCTGCTAGGAAACAAGTATATTTCAGCTACGAAAAAAATTATAACATCAGAATATTGCCATGATTTTTTTTACAGAAATCGTTACGGGAAACCGATCTCATTCAATAAAGAGTACGGCTACTACGACTGGGACCGCAGCACTATCACGACAGTGCTGCGAGAAGATTGGTGGACGGGTGAGGGCCGGGTAAGTGATCTATTCACACCCTAACGTTACCCCTGAAGATGAATGATGATGATTCGTGATCCTTCTTATGTATGCCCGTCGCCAATGAAATAAGATTAGCGGTCTCCATGTGCCATGATTCCGACTTCCAGCGAGAATCAGGGAGGCACTCTGAATCCACCTATGAATTGTATTCCAACCAAGAACAATTTCAAGAAAGTAGGCAGATTTCCAACTACTTTGACCTCTCCGATGACCCTTGCAGATCAGATTACCCTTGTAATCATCAGTTCATCAGATGCAAAAATTCAGTGAACGATAGTTTCAGGTTATTCATCCGATTCACATGATGGTGACACCACGGGTAGTTGAAGAAGCTCGTCGGCATTTTGCTTGTGACAGTCTCGAAGGGGCGGAGCTCGAGAATCAGGGCGGAGACGGTACGGCACTCACTCACTGGGAGAAACGGGTATTCGAAGTTAGTTTTTCTACATTTTTTCAAAATTTAGCGACAAGCTTTCTGAGTGATAATCACTCACTTGAACGTTAAAAATTCAGAATGAGGCTATGACTGGAACGCATACTCAGAATCCAGTGTATTCACGTATGACACTGGCGCTTCTGGAAGACAGTGGCTGGTACAAGCCTAACTATGAGTAAGTTTTGTTTTGATTCTCTGATATTGTCTCTACTGTGGGGTTCTTTTTCATGAATCTTAGGAAGTTTTCTTCAGAAAAGCCGAAGAGCTTCATTGGGGTCGAAAACTCGGTTGCGAATTCGCAAAGAAGAGCTGCGGTGAATGGATCAACAGCAAAATTGAGAAGTGAGTTCTACCATCGGTCAAGTAGAGTTCTGAAAAAGATGATGCCTTTCTCGACTGCACTTACTAGTAGAGGTTTGGAAAAAATCTACTAAAAACTCCATGAAGCTTAAATTTCTTATGAATCTTTCGTGACTTTCCGTGGAATAGTACAAAAGAACACCACTAATTCGAAGGTGCATGACATGGCCAGAAATTTCATGATATCGCAGCCCGTTGAACAAATCCTTTCGACCTTCTTGTTGTATCCGTGGAATAGAGTGCTGGAGAGAACTGCACAGAACCGCCTAAAGGCGCAGTTCGCGTCAAAATGTTACTGAGATTTATACCTTGGATGAACCTATGACCCTCAATGATAGACAAGGTAGGCATAATAAAGGCTCCCAAAATGTCTTAGCCGACGAACACACCCAAGGCGGATGAGTTCTCAAGCGTGCTATGCTCCCAATCAGTGAGCTATCATTCTGTCGCTGTCATCCTCATATTCGCGCAGGCTAATTCTCTTTGGCAACTGCTATAAAACACTTTCATATGAACTTCTGAAATACTCTGTGGTGCTATTGCAGGGGTAAACTGCCCACGCCGTTCTGCAATGAAATCAAGCACGATGGGCGGAAGTCGCTTGGCGTGGCCAGGTAAGATTTCTGAGGGATCAATGCCATATTATTATAATTAATTAATACTGAATATAGAAAATGTAGTGAAGTTGAATCAAGAGGTGTGATTTTCTGTGTGTCGGCCTGCTCAACTATCTGTCGCGAAATTCGCCATTAGTTAGAGAAACGCATGGGATAACTGGGTCAAGTTGAGTGTGGGTGGTGCGCGAAAAAGAGAAGGTAAGCTGAAAAGGGACACTAAGAAAGGAAAAAAATCCTAGCCCGCGCGATAAGTATTGAAAGGGCCCGCGATGAAATGGGCCGTTCATGGCCGAATTAAGGCAAAACATTCATAGTCCGAAACATTCTGGAAGCCGGGGAACAACGTCATCACCGAATGAAAACGAAGGGTATTAGAAGGCCGAATATGTTCAAGAAATGTTGAGGTTATTGCAAATGTGGTTGGCTTGTGTACGTGAACTGGGAGGAAGCGATTCCGCGATCGTCCAAGGCCAAAAATCGTGGAGGAACCGCGCTTTGGCTTTTCGTCTCATCTGATGTCTGCTGTAGCAGCAGATTTTCGTTGTGAACATCTGAAGCGTTCAAGCCGGCTGCTTCAGATGCTTCTTCGGGTAATACGACTTTCGTGTTAAACAGACGTGTAGTCGTGGAAGATGAAATTTTACAGGGTCAACTTTAGAGATTGTTGGTCGAAATTAGCCTCTTGCTTCCGGAGGGAGATACGAAGTTATAGCCCACACTTTGGGAGTGCGAGTATCTAGCCCTTGAAAGTCATGGCCTACCGATTTCACAACTCTTAGATCAATGTTTACAACAACAATAGCCACAGGTGGCCCATCTGCTACCACTTTTACGTGAGAATGCCAATCATAAAATTGGTGCAAAATTACGAGACACTCTTGAGGCAAACTGACATAAACATGCGAAAAACTTAAAATTGTGTGCACGAAAAGCCAGAGCTGACCTGATATTGAACTAATCTTCGAAAGAAGTTGTTGAAAGTTTCTCAACAATACACAATAGTGAATCTCCATTCGTAGGGGAAGTGGGGTTTGTGCCCCGAACCTTCGTACCCACACCCCTTTACGTTTTTCACTGCAAAACAAGGCTAAATGGAAGTCATCTTCACATTCCTAAATTATGGCGAAAAAACTTATGCGCGTTCTCCTTTTTATATTATTTTGTCATATACTAATTGCTTTTTCAATTTTCATTCCGCTCTATTTGAGGAAAAATGGATTTCACAGATGAAGCATTCCATTGTAAAATCACATGCAATGTTTTCAGATGCACATCGCAGAGAGATTCGCTGGCCATTTGCAATCTTGTACCGTACAAGCAGGTATCTTTTTTGGAATTGTAGCAGATTTCCTTTTTTGCGCTGTGTACAATGGGAATTCGTTCACAGATAGGAATTTGAAGCTTCATGAGTACTGTTGATAGGGTGTCTTGATGCACTCAACCTCAGTTCGAAGTCATAGCAGAGCTCGAATGCTGGTATGAGCGGGACAATGATCTGCGCTTATTGGCGAGCCACCCCAAATAAGGTATCTGTATAAGTAGGCTGGAGAAGTGGAGATCTAAAGTGATCGGAACTGAACGTGGTCACCGAACCGTACGGGCGGAGCGCTACAACCTACTACTACAACACTCCATGTTCTAATGGACGTGACGAAGCGCTTTTTGAGCATTACTGACCCTATCCAGACCCGACAGCGCTGTATATGGGACGTAAGAAAGCCACAAATTCGTCTTGATTGGAAACCTATTTCACCATGAACTCTGCCGTTTGATTCGTTAACAAGTCCAATGCTTATTGCTCTCGGCCTACCTCTGGACAAACCTGTCGCCTCCGGCACCCTCACTCTTTCAACCTTTCCTAATACCTACTAATCTGGATTTTCTTTCCGCAACATGCATTGACAGCGAAGTGCCTACTGCTCTCTTATTGTTAGTACCTAAATCTGCGCGAGGATAGAGGGCGAAGTTTTTCATCAGAGTTCGTATCTCAGTCTTAATACCCTACTATATACAACGCACTTGCATGTGTCTCTCTGTCTGACTGTCTGTCTGTCTGTCTGTCTGTCTGTCTGTCTGTCTGTCTATTATCTTATACGGTAATTCTTTTCACCGGAGGAAGCACCTGCAAAAGTCCGGTCAACTTTTGGATGGTTGGGGCGTAGGTTAAGATCGGCAAAGCACATGTGAGCTCAGCGGAGCTCCGCCCATAGGGGGCGGGATATGCACACGAGGTAACATGGGCGAAAACTCACAACTAGTGTACATAATGGTGGAGTTCCAATTCCTGATAATGAAGTCCTCACGCATACCACTCTGTGGAAGAGAACACAGTAGAGCAGAAGCTCGCTTTCATTTCCTCATCAGGTGTTCAAGCAAGGGTACGGAGGAAAAGGAAAAAATGGTTGCTCGATACTGAATAGCGTCGTGCATTCTGCAATCTTAATAACCTCTTTTCATCACTACTTTTTCTGAACATCTGCTCTGCTTTATAAAAACTCTAGAACTGAGCGGATTTTCAGGAACTGCCTATCCAATTCCGGAATTTCGCCAAAATTGAAGGCGTTTCTTCGGAAGGTGTGAAGCATTACGGAGGTACAGTGGAGCTCGCAGATTACTGCCCTTACAGTCAGGTTAGTGGCTATGGTTCTCTGTATAGTTGAACAATATTGATTACCCAAAAGTTTTCAAAAACTTCTGATTAGTTTTTTTCTAAGATCCCTTCAATAGCTGAGGCTATTTTAGTCATTAGAATCAGACTTCATAAATTGTTGTTGAAGGAGTTTCAATGGAAGCTACCTAACTCGACGTTGCGGCAAGATTCTCGTTGTGAACTCGAGGGTAACAATCGCGGCGGCGAAGACATCCTTGAGGTACCGTATCCACTTCTATTTCAATCCGTCGAACTTCTAAAAAAATCCTCGTTCTAGGTGTACGGTACGTCATCACGTTGCTTCGACTTTGAGCAACCGTGGCGCGAGCGAAAATGCGGTCGAGTGCGATCGTTGCTGCACTACATGGCCGGCTGTTATGAGGTTTGATGATTTTTGCAATGACGAGATCTATTGAAGGCTTTCATCTATCATCGCTTCTTGGAATTACAGCATTCCTGTCAAAATGGAACGCTTTATGTGGCTGTTCACGACTCTAATTTCTATCCATGTTACTATGCCGGTCAACATATCCACATCAAACGGGTAAGTCCCCTATGGAAATCTCGTCTCACGAAGTTTCGACTCCCATTTTCGCTTTTTTAGATCACTGATGGTTGGCTACGCGAAGGTGTCATCGTTTGCCCTGCATGCGACGAGTTCTGCTCACAGTGCAAGGAACATGAGAAAACAGACGAGTACATAGGTAATTGTCGATTGCTTTACCTCAACGATTTATTTTTTCTCCATGAAACTTTGTTCTTTTTAAATCAAGTAAATTTGACCCGAGTAGCTGACCTGAGTAGTTGGGGCGTGAAAAAAGAATACGGGTTCAGGTCGTGGAGTAGCCTCCTTTTATAGGGAATGGCATTTGAATCGTCATTTGTCCTGTACAATAAATTGTCAGTACATTACAAATTTTACCCTCTGTTAGATAACTTACGGTGAAGGAAAAAGACTATCTATTGCACCGGTCACTTTCGCCCACACTTTTGGTTTCCAGTCGCCTGAAAGCCGTGGGGCAGTGGTGTCTATATAAGAATATGCAGAGACCAGTGAGCTGTACAAGTTTCTGCTTTCATCCCCTTACGTAGATGAGTCCGTGCAGAGATAGATGTACTTAAGAGGAACAGCAGGCTTGGTAGACATAAGACGTGCCAACCTTAGGTATAGTTCGGCCTGGGGTTTGTAGGGTAGGGCCTACAGTTGGGGCTACTCCATCTATCCTCCTGGTATAAAGTACCAACTAATAGTATAAACTTATGAATGAGATCACCAGAAATATTTTGTTTTCAGGCGACCCCGATGTGGATGTGCCATGTAGCAGCTGCCAGATACTAATATGGTTCTCAATCGGTTTCTCCCTGTACAGAGCCATGCTTGAGTTCACCTGATCGCAAATCCCGTTGATTCTTTTCTGCGACCGATCAGACATGCCGAGGGTTGAGCTCTGATTTCACGCATCTTCTGGCATGAATCCGATAAGCGGTCAAGCAGAACGACTACAGGCAGTATCGATGGATGCAGGTCCTTCAATGATTTCCCAGATGATCGCACATATCGAACTTTTTGTATGTACACTGTGATACTTTGCTGCTCTAATTAGGCCTTCACTTTCTTCCTGTGCCATTTCCCACTTGTTCAACTGAGAACGCTGTGATAGTAGAGGTCTTCTCTAACAAAGTTTGAATGGCCTATCACCCTTCCACTGTTAATGATGATGGAATCTAATAATGTACTGTTACGGACGGGTGCAATCGACTCATCAATTAGCGATCGATTGTTTCATAGCTGAATTCGAGGAATTTGTGATAATCCTTATACCGAAAATGTTCGTCCCCGGTTCACCTTTTTACTTCCATTTTGAGTGCTTTCTTTTGTTTATTTTACCGGTCATTCTCGATGAAAATCATTTTCATAGCTCTTCCTCCTTAAAATTACAGATAAAAGATGAATTACGTTTGTTGTTGATCGATCCAATTTCATGTATTGGGCTGTCCGGAAAGTTGCTGCTGTTTTTGAACACCCTTAGTTTATCAACAGCTTTGCAAAAGGTCGACGGCATAATCTTATAGAGCTATATATTTTCTCTAAGGGTAGGCCTTCCTCTATATCTCCTCTCAGAGTATGTTAAATTCCTTGAAGTTTCTTTGTATAGAGCTCGTGTGAAAATGGAAGACTGTCGTGTGCATTTTTGGCACCTAATGCTTTTCTTCTATCGCAAAGGCAAAACGCAGCTCAAACGGCGAGGAAGATTTGTAACGTATACGGAAAGAATGCTGTAAGTGAAGTACGTGAACGTTTAGTGCGCAAGTGGTTTGCAAAGTTTGAACGGAGTGAATTCACCCTCGAAGATCGGCAACGCTTAGGGAAGCTATCATCAGATGAAAATGGCCAAACCAGTAGGTTATCTAAATGAATCGGCACATTCACTACTCGTGAAATAAGAGGAAGATTCACTGTTTAGCAATTAACTATCCATGAACGTTTCTTGGAACTTGCTTTTAATGAACGCCTCGATCTTTGGGTAACTCACAAACTGTGCGAGCACAGTGAGTTGAACTGCGTCTCCGTGAGCGAATGATACGGACTGAGGACGAAGAGTGGATCATGTACAACAACGTGGAGCGAAAGCGATTGTTGGGCATTCCCAGTGAGCCCCACAAAGCACTGCAAAAGCCAAAATCCATGTGCGGAAGATTGTGCTGTGCTGCTGAGATTGAAAGAGAATCGTTTACTATGAGCTGCTGCCGCATAATCAGACGATAACTTCGGTAGTACTGTACTTAGCTAGACAACTTGAAGGCTGCGGTAGAAGAAGCACCAGAACTGGCTAATTGTGAGGGCGTGTTCTCCTACTAGGATAACGGCAAACCACACGTATCTTTGGCCACTCGTCGCAAATTGCTGAAGCCTGGATGAGGTGAATTAACACATCCCCCATATAGTCCATACATAGCAGCATCAGACTACCTTTTGGTTAGGTTTCTGCAGAACTAGTTGAGTGGAAAATTTCGTTCAATTCGTTGGAAGGGTCAAAACGCACATGAGGGGATTTTACAGTTCTAACAATAAGTCCAGAACCTTTTATGAAAATGAGATTATGAAACTATCAGAAAAGTGGCAGGCCATCATAGAACAGAATGAAGAATATATTGTTTGATAAATGGATTTGTTTTTCTAGAAAATTGCACTCAAAGTCGATCCAGAAGTCGGCAGAAACTTTTCAAACTTTTCGAAAAAACCAATATTGTCTATGCAGCCACTCATCTGAAATTTGTCCAGAACTGAAGTAACATTCGTATGCACTGGAACATTGGTGCACTCATCAGCAAGTATGTACGCGTCGTCAATACGCGATCAGAGAGGAATGGTTGACTAAGCAGGTTTACATCCAGGATTCGACCTCAGACTCAACATGTGGTAACGGCACCAATGAGAACTAATCCATCACATCACTTACTTGTGAGACCTCTCCAATATTGACTTGGAATAGCGCTGAATTATTTTATTTTCTTCTTGGAGGTAGCAATAGGCATCATACGATGTTCTAGCAGGAATAACTATCATCTTCGTGAATAGTACTGTCATGTGTCCTGATAAAAAAGTTTCCTTCCTGACAAAATTTTTTCCACACGTTGAGGCACTTAAAGGACCAGGCACGATCTGCACCGTGGTTAGTATTCGACAGGAGCACATCCCTCCACTGAGAGCTAGGAACAGAGATTCGTTATGACAGCATCAATGGAGATTCTACAGGGTGGAGCGATATCATGCATCTGCATCGCCGTAATCGAATAAAAGCAAAACTCCATTCGAAAAGGTGTTCACCACTAATGCCCCGTTCTAAAAGCACGCTAAAACTGAAATGTATTGCTTTCTGCTTCTACTCAAGCCAGAAACGACGAGGCATGCAGCTGGAATTCGAGTCGACCCCTGGTTTTTTGTAATGCCTTCTCAAGACTATACAAGTCCTCGTGTAGTCAATGTCATTCTTTTATTTCCGAGGTTGACTACATTGAGCAATCTGTGGAGTTTAGGTCAGGACTTCTCAATCGCCACCTGTCGAAAGCAACATGTCTTCACGTATTCACCACAGATCGGAAACTGCCCATCTTGACGATATGTCGGTTCGGATCGCTAAAGTGCCCTTCTGCGCACGGCAAAACCAATTTTTTGGATTATGGCCTAGCGATTATTCTTGCAAAGACCACTAAAGAAAGTGAGTGAGCGTCACTCTGCATCTCTTTCTTTCGTTCCAACTACACGAAAATCCTGCCATTCTGCTTATTATGTATCTTCCATTGTGATTAGCTTTTCATCGGTGAATAAGACTTCCCTATGACTATTTCTTCGAACGAAGCGCAGCAGCACTTTGCGAGCTGTCTATCCTTCTCTGAAAATGACTTTCATAAGGGCTTGGTTGTGCTGTTGATCTTTTACGATTCTGCGCAGGGAACTTCATGATATATCCAACCCAGCCATGCAGAGTGAGCTTCACTGCTAGGCAGAACTTTGCCCTGTTTTGGTAACACTCCTCCTAAATGTAATCGAAGGTCTCCTACTTGAACCCCTCCGATCTGCAGTTGTTCCTAACTCATAAGCTAAGAGTCCGAGGGTTGTGGGTAATGGAACTTCTCCCCGAATTTCCACGGCGTGCGGCAGAGGTTCCGGGGCGACTCTCCGTATCCTTCCATTGGGAGTCTTTCCTTTCACGGCGCGCGATCACCTGCGGCGAGCACGTCACGCCGGAGGAGATGTCAGACCCGGGGGTCAGCAGATATACAAGGTCAAACGTACTCGTAAGGCAGAGTGATGATTGGATCGTAGCGGTGACGCTTAAATTATTTCTGAAACCACTCAATTGTTCAGTATCACTCGAAAGGAATTAATTTCACCTCATAAAATGCAAAAATTAGTATAAGCGCTAGTGCGCAGTTCCACTATAATTTTGACCCAACTGTACACTTTCAGGACTGGAATCTCTCATCTGTACAAGTAAATTTGATCTAACAAATTCAGTAGAACATGACTTCTGTCATCTGTAATGCGCCCCACAACGTGGTGCTCTCTTCGTTTCCTGAAAATGAGAGAGGGAAGATTGTTATCTGCAAAGATTTTTGAACTTCCTCCATGCAACAACTATATGTCGACGATGCTGTGAAGTGAAAGCAAATCAAAAACGAAACTGGTTACAGCAACAGAATGGAAAGATGATTTATTATGTTCCAAAAAGTAGAACCTGTGTAAAATGAAAGTTAGACAGGAACGCACTCAATAAGAGAACAATGCTCGCAATTTTTCCATCACCGCAGTACTGATTTTGCGTGAGAAAAAATCTCTAGGATTGGAAGGAAGGAGGCTTAATATTGAAGTGCTGCGGCCTATAAGCTTGATGCCTATAAGCTCGATCTTCCAGAAAGTGAACGAATTAAGGCTTACCCCGTTTGACAATGTTCTGTTGCTAAGTGGTTTCGAAGAATCCATGAAATCACGGTGAGTGGCCCTTTGACAGCAAGGTACGGTTCACGATAAAAAAGGTTGCTGAGTTCTTCCTTTAGGAATACTCAGCCCTCCCCCCCCCCATGGGTGGTGGAAGGGACCCTCTTGCTCCCACAAACTCGGCGCTTGAGACATAGTGGAAGCTCCGTTGCTGCCGTAGTTCGCTTTCCCGCCCCTCGATCGGTGTCACATTTGACGAGTGTCGAGACAATACAGATGCTATTATTCGTTCTAGGACCAACACACAATCAGCTGATAACCGAGTGATGAGACGACGTTTTTCTCCCAATCTTTTTTCCTCTGTTAATTTTTCAGCTGCCGCGATCCCTTATTTAATTTCCTACTCCTCGAGGCTGAAAAAGGTGAGCAATTTTTGCTAGCACTAGGGGTTTTTTGTTTACTTATGCTTATAAGCGAATGAATTTTTGCTTACCATAGTCTGTTATTCGCACCAGGACCCACACGTACGCAGCGAGACACGTTGTATAGCTCGTCCAAACGCCCCACGCTTCCTCATTTTTCTGGTCTCTTTCTTGTCCAGCCCCTTTTTAACGATTTTTCGAAGTCTTTTTTCTCTTTGGAAACACCGATGCACGCAGTTTCTTCACCTCAGTCGCACTAGTTTCGATCTTGTCTTTTATTTTTCATCATAATCTGGATTACCCAAAAATATCGTGAACTGTGCCTTTAAGATCCGTTCAGGCTTGGAAGAAGGCGATTTCACTGAAGCGAAAAACCCAATGAAGATCATAACTTATCTCGTAAAAAGTTAAGAAAGCAGCTCCTTAATGCATCTGTTCTACATTTGGATTGCGGTTGTGTTCTGAGCAGCAGTTCACAAAGGTTTTTGGCGTATAAGAATCGTTATCGAATCTGTTGTTCGCAGTTTATCTTCACATTTACTGCTCTTCTTTCCCTTCTTATCCGTCCATGGTTCCACTGAAGGGACCATGTTGTAATGTACGGTGCTGCCTATTGTGCTTGCTGCAACTGTATGTAGCTAGAGGACAAGATCCACTAAGGGTGGCCATTCAATCAGTTGATTAAGTACTTGTAGATGAATTATGAGTGATGATCAAGGGCACAGTTCACGATGGGAAGGTTTTCTACGATTTCCTCCTAGGATTGCCCAGTGGCTCCCGAGGGTAACACAAAGAACACTGTTGGGACGAAAAATACAATAGACAGGGCGTAGTATGGCTGCTTTCATAGTCCGCCGGCGTGCCGGCGGAGACAGTGCTAGCGGGGAGGAGGGAGGCAGACAGATAGGCAAACAGTCCACGCCCCTTCGAGGGGTTGAAAACAAACAACCTTCGAAGGGGCGTGGACTGTTTGCCTTACACTGTCTGCCTCCCTCCTCCCCCCTAGCGCTGCCTCCGCCGGACGCACGCCGGCACGCGCGCCGGCACGCCGACCGGCCGGCGGACTATGAAAGCAGCCTATGAGCCATTCGTCGACGTCCACGCCCATCGACCGATAATATTTCAGACGAGTTTTGAGGCGATACAGGTTGCGCTATTCGCACCAGGACCCACACTTTCACATGCAATTAGCTGAGCGCACAAGACGGATTTCAAAGTTCCGTGAATGTTACACAGCAACTCGAACACACACTCAAACGCCTTCAAACACCCGCCACATATGCGACGCAACAAAAAGGTAGCCCAGGTGAGGCCTATGGATTGGGTGGAGGGACATGGGGAGAGGATTACTGCATCACACGTAACGTCAAAATCTGACTTCTGCTGGGCGTCCGGGCGATAAGGAAATGTTTTATCCATATTCTGTCATTCTCTGCTATTCCTTTTAGTGCTGCAAACATTTTTCTAGTTTTTTACCTTACGAGAATTGAAAAGGTGAGTTATTCTGGTAATCCTGTTTTTGTTAACTTATGCTAGATATTTTGTATGTTTTGAATGTGTTGTACGCAGTGACACACATTGTATAGCTCGTCGGACTACCCCTTCTAGGGGGACGGAACTTATGTGCGTCCGAGGATGCGCGCGACAAACTGCGCGGCGAAGTGCGTGGGGGTTCGAACGACTCTGGCGCCTATCATTGGGGCCCAAGTTTGAAGTAGAGTAGATTAGTAGTATCAGCTGACCCTACTAAACTACTCTACTTCGAGTTTGGGCCAAAATGATAGGCGCTAAGGTCGTTCGAATCACAACGCTCTTCGCCGCGCATTTGCCGCGCGCATCCTCGGACGCACGTAAGTACCCATACCCCCCCCCCCCCCCC
>UZAF01017193.1:0-35390 GCA_900617895.1 Haemonchus placei | reverse complement strand
CCCCCCCCCCCCCCCCCCCCCTTCTACGCCATTTTTTCGGTAGTATTCTCGTCCAGCTCCTTTCTCAACGACTTTTTCGAGCCTTTGGTCGCTTTCGGAACATCAATTTTCGTGCTTTCTTCACCTAAATCTACACTATTCTCTAGCTTCTCTATTCAAATTTTTTCCTCATAATATAGGTAACCCAAAATTGCTGTGAACTGTGCCTTCAATGCCCACAAGTATGTGGTTGAGTTTTGTTGGCAGTTCACGGCTTTTGAGATACCGCAACTCCACCCGCAAGAAATGAACATCTCGGCGATGGTTTTTATGCCGCCAATTTCCAGTTCCGATAGCGCCGACTTCACACAGGGATCATCGAAAGGACAAACGCGTCGGGTGATTGGTAGCGACTGCTGTAAGTAATTATTCAATAAGAAAGGCGACCTGGAACAAACTTTGAATGCATCTATTATATTTATTTATTTACGTATGAGCTTCTCGAGACATAGTTCACTTGAAAAAAAAAACAAAATCCTTCTTCTGAGCTTCTCTCATATAAACTGACAACTGAAGACCAGGGCTGAGATTGAGCTTAACCAACAAAGTCTTAGTAAACTCGTATATCGACAAATCATCGGCGATTGTATAAACGAGAGTCATGGTGGTAAAAACTCTCATTGCGAGGTGTTTTGAGCTCAATATTTTTACACTACTGTGTGATATGATAACTTCATAAAGGCCGGGCAAGGTCATATTTGTTCTTTTTTTTAAGGTGGTGTGATGGCAAGTTAAGCAATATCACACACGCATTGTCCGAAGATCAAATCCCGAGCTTTACTCGCCCCGGAAAACCGAGCATTTTATACTCTAAGGTCAACTTTTAGGTACTAAACTAGTCTGAGAGATTAAAACGCTGACTTCTACATAGGCTGACCACCGCAAGTCATTGCATAGGCCTCAAACGCAACCAGAAATCACTTGATAGCTGCTGCCAATGGCTATACGATACCGCAGAGCCGTGGAAGGCGGCGCATCAATGCGCAAGGGTCTTCGTTCATCGTTCGTCTTCATTGCAAAATTACCTCTTTGTCTTCCTTTAATCTTCGATAAGGTCAGCACTGCAATACGACAGAGCATTTTCAGAGCTGACCTGCATGATGTTGTCAAATTGGTGAACATACTCAACACTTCAAGCACCAGTTGGTTCGGAACCGACTCTACGATAAGCAGTGCTTAACAAACGGCTGTACCGTGTGTCGCTATTGGTTGCGGACTTATGGGCGCGGTCTGCCAGCTAGGGTGTCGGTCATGCGGATAAACCTATATCGGCAAGACAGGGCAGCTAGCTATACGGATTAAGAACATCTACCTAGTGTGATGCGCGGAAACCTATTGACTGCGCTCGGTCGGCGTAAAGTTGAGGAACACAACAGTTTCGAAGTGAAGTGCACGGTATTAGCGCAGTAGACGGTAATTTCAGCGAGAAAGACAGAGGCGTTCTGGGTTGTGCAAAGGAATCCCAAGATGAACCACAGAGATGAGTGTCCATCATGACCAGTGGCCCCTTGCCATACTTACCGCTCTGCGAGCTATGATTCGTGGTCAGTAGTATCGTAATTCGATCTCCCTTATCAGTATAAGAGATACATCAGTAAGTCTCATTCGCTACTGATAGTAGCCTGGCGACAGCGGATCCTATCCGCTCCGGTGGTGGGGTCTGGTGAGTATTTCATGAAGAGTGTAGTTCTCCGATGAGTTTTGGTCGTTTTTTGCTAGAGAGTCAAACGTATCGGATATTGTAAAACATCTCGAATTCGTTTAGGCCTCTGAAGACGACGATTGCGTCGAAACGTTACGCCGTTAATTCAATAAAGTGTCCCACCTGGAAACCTCGAACGGTTGAAGAATTCTAACAACTCCAGTTATTCTTCTCTATTAATATTGTTGAAAACTGAGTTAATTTCGATGCATCTATCTGAGAAAACAGTTTTTTCGTCGTGAAGGGATAGCTTCGACCTCAAACTTTCCTCAAATGCAGACGAGTGAAGCTTGAAAAGCAGCACTATCCTCACTGCTTTCTATGATTCTAGAAATCTTTGCGTCATTCTCGTAAAGAGGTAGGGGCATGCCAAGTGGCGCGTTACCGCACACCGATAGAACTGCGTATCGACGCCCTGCTAAACCAAGCAAACTTTTCATTTCTTCAGATCGATTAGCTGGTTCCTTACAGACGTAAAAATAAGATTTCTGGCAGTCAGGGTTTCTGGCAAGTTGGATCCTACAACCAATTCAGGGTCATAATAAAAGATGATCGGTCACAGGCTAGAGAAGTAGCTGCTGCTGCTGCTGCACTGGAGGAGTAAGCGTGCTGATTTAATTGATTAGTCCCATCCAACCCATATTATATCGAGCATTCTCGTTCCCATGTATCTCTCACGTAATACATCGAGCAGTCCCGTTCCCATGAATCATTGAGACTGCAGGGTCGATCACGATGTCATCTTGCTGCTGCCAAGAGTTGATCAAGAGGGGCTTCCCGAGATTCTTTTCAAAAGTTATAGAGTCCAGTAACCGAGAAACTTTTGAGGTAATAGGGCTGCATAAGGCCGCTTCTATCGACTGGGTACTTACCTCCTTAGAATAAGATCTTGATGATTAGGGCTGCTACAAGTAAAATTTTCTAAAGGTTTCATTGTTTAATTTTCCAAAAAAAGTAAAAGTTGGGCGTACAAATTTGAAAGTATTGAACTGCCTAAAAACATAACATTGGTGCCTAATGAATCAGGGAACTCATTACACAGACTCGATGCATAGAATGGGTGAAATGGGAGTAGGGCTTGAGAATTACTGGAAAGAAGCAAAAAGTGCAAACGCTTTTTGAAATCGTCTCTTTATGTGTTTTGCTTTGGTACTTCCGTCCAAGAAGATTTTGCCAACGCCACCAAGCAAAGTTTGGGAAAGGCCTATAGGGGTGATATAAATGTTTTAGTCGTTTTTAATTCTTAAGAACTCCCAGTATTGACCAAATTTTTTTCATGTAGGCGGGTCCCTTCCTTACGCAACTATCCACCCTAGACAGTTACAGAAAGACGCCTCCTCACTGCACGGACTCTACGTCAGTTTCCACAACGTGTTAAAGCAACGCGATGAATAATCCTTTGAAACAATCAAAAGAGATGTTGGCAGCATCTTCAACCGTCCCTATAGAAACGAACCATCAATCATTAATGTGTATAATTAAAAACCCACACAAGTGAAAAATCACTAAGGTAACTAATTAGTCTTTAACGCTTAGATAGTTTTGATAGCAGCTGGCGAGTTTAAAGGCACCGTTCACATAGTTTTGGGTAAACCAGATTATGATGAAAAACGAAAGACAAGATCGAAACTAGTGCGACTGAGGTGAAGAAACTGCGTGCATCGATGTTTCCATAGTGAAAAAAGGCCTCGAAAAAACGTTAAAAAGGGGGCTGGACGTGAATGAAAACAGAAAAACGAAGAAGGGTGGGGCGTCCGGACGAGCTAAATAGTGTGTTTCACTGCGCGCATGTGGATCCTGGTGCGAAGAACAGACAATGGTAAGCAAAAATTCATTCACTTATNAAAAAAACCCCTAGTAATAGCAAAAGTGGCTCACCTTTTCAGCCTCTAGGAGTAGGAAACTAAATAATGGATCGCGGCAGCAAAAAAAAAAAACAGAGGAAAGAAGTATGGGAGAAAAACGTCGTCTCATCACACGGCGATTAGCTGTTTGTGCGTGGGTCCTAGAACGAATAATAGCAATCTGTATTGTCTCGACACTCGTCTAACGTGACACCGATCGAGGGGCGGAGGGCGACCGTGGGTAACTCTCCGGCCCCTTATTGTGCCCTATCCAGCCGTTTTCCGACCTCATTCCTGCACAAATGGTACCAGTGGGGGCTTCGAATTCAAACCATGTGCAAATCTCCGAAAGCACTTTTTCGTGAACAGTGCCTTTAAAAGTGTTTTCCTGAGATTCTAGGCCGTCCCCAAATTGAGACAAATATAACGGCATCCTGTACTCTCGCGAAACTTGAATGAGTCTTGTAAGAGTGTGAATATGATCGATTGTACTGAGCACCCTCAGAAACACTGCTTGTTCGCACGGCTGTCCTCTATCTTATATTCTGCCAATCCTGTTAAGGATGACGCATTGAAAAGCTTGTAGATTACAGGCAGTAGGCAGACTGGGCGACAATTGTCAATATCGTCGGGATCTCCATTTAAATACGGCAACACAGTCACGCTACTTTTTCACGACGTGGACACTTTGCATTCTGAAGATACCGCGTGAAGAGCCCATCCAGAGTTTTGGCAACGAAAGAACCATGGCCATGACATTGCTCAGACGCTTTTTAGTTCCACAAGAACGAAGTTCGAAAAATATTTGTCTAAATGAGGAGCAAGACCAGGAAACTCAAATTTATGAACACCCGAACACAAGGAGGAGGTCTCTAGACGCTGTAACAGTTTCTTCGTACTATAAAAAGTTCCAATCACTGACAATTCACTAACGGCCTGATTGAGTTTATTTAACTTTTACCCATGGTTCGGTAATAAAAACCGGTTACCGGCTTTTCGGCTTACCGGCTTTCTCATGCAGTAGCCCAGACATTGCAAGCATTTGATACCAATTTTGACAGAATTTTGGAACACAATCCTACTTATATAATCCACTACAAGGGTCTTTGGTGTGTCTGCGAGTATGTGTGTGCTTGTCCGACAGGAATTCAATCACTTCTGTCCTAACGGACTAAGAGCGTTCCATTTGGTAGGAGTAGAGAAGACAGGTTGGGCACACTTAGGGTGGGAGGCAGGATCGAACTCCGCCCACAGGAGGTGAATCATGCACAAAAATGTTAATTTGTGCATAGAGCGCTCAAATTTGGTAGGAATATAGGGTAAAGGAGGAGAACACTTATGGTAGGTGGCAGGACGCGTCTTCGCCCTGGAGAGGGGAGGAAGGACCAGAGCGTCAAAATTCGAAGGGGTCGTAGGCAACATTTTTTCGAGTGTTATTGCAATAACGGGCTACTTGAGGTTACCATCTCTGCTCCACCCTCTCTGCAGATTTTATTTTATTCACAGAATTATAAGAAAGTTTGGAACATACATGTTATAAGAGAAACTGGAACATTCACAGATATTATAAGAGAAATTGGAAGTACAAGCACCAACAATTTGCGTCACGAGCTGCTCTCACTCAGCATGCCTTAGCCGGTTTCTCAGATATTTAGTGCTCAGTGCTTTTTAGTTCTATTCCATAGGGCGGAGGGGGGAAGAGGGAGGGAATGGATTTTGATAGCGAGTATGCGTGGAGACTCTTTGCTCAGTAAACCCTTACCCTGTATAAAGGAAGATACAAAATCAAAAAAAGAAGGGTGATGGATCGAGCGTTTCCAGTAGTGTTGGAGCGTTTCAGATAAGTATTACTAGGAACTTGCAATTGGCAGTGATCGTGGATGAATTTTCATTGAAATGTTCATAGATTACAGTACCCGCCGTGAGTCTCAAAATGAGGCTTAAAATGCGAAGTCACATTTTTTCTTGTTACCACCGATACAAAGAGAATTTTGAGAAGGCTGGACGTCTAGTGATGACCTCTGAACACAGTTCATCGAGCTCTACAGGAATCTAAATACGAATATGTCGTTCTGCTTAGCTTTATTTCGCTTTTGCTCTCCATCGGGAGGGTATCATGGGACATGGATCCCTTAATGAGTTTGATTTTGTTTCTATTTCCAACTTTATGCTCCCCATCGTCATATCGCAGACGGCAATGAACGATTCACGTGATCGCAGCGATTCACCACTTTTACGACGGGCCATTGAAGGTTGGATAGTGTTTGTTTTAAGCCATCCAGCTGGATGTATTGCAGCTGGATGATCCAGTAATTTAAGAAAAGGAAATGCAATCACTTCACAAGGAAACGCCGAGCACTGGTATTGAGGGCCTCGCATTTGAGGAAACGCTAACAAGGGAAGGATACTTGGTCGCAGTGGCCATTCAAGATGAGATGCATACCACCGTAAATTTTCCAAACGCTGATCTCAAATCTGTGTTCCAAATCTGATAAATGATTCTGGGAGCAAAGTTACGGGACCAGTTCATCCCTGTGTTATAACAGCGAAGGTGGTGCCATCGCATTCGAAGGGGGACTTTCGTTCTTGCAGCGTCCTCTAGGAAGTGGCGGTAGTAAAGGGCTTCTGAACCGTACTACTCGATGGCGTATATATTCGGTTAATTTAGGTAAAAAATTTACTAGTTTACTATTCCCTGGAATCCTAATATGTGAGTTTGTTCCTTAGATGGGCACTAATGTGCCCAAAAACGTTTCGCAAGAGTTTAGTACGCATTTTATGGAAAAGCAAAACGAACGCATGCATCAAGGTAGCGATCCCTGATGCCTTGCCTGCCAGTCTACCATACTAGCCCCACCGTCACACAGGTGAGGGCTTTGCTTGGCTCGGTGATCCGTTCATTGCAATGGTATAACACAGGGAAGGACTGGTCCCGTAACTTTGTTCCCAGAATCGTTCAGCAGAACATTGGAACACAGATTTGAGATCAGCGTTTGGAGCCACCTGCGGCGGTATACATCTCATCTTGAGTGGCCACTGCGACCAGATATCCTTCCCTTGTAAGTATTATATCAATTGACCCATTCACAAATTACTGCAGAGCCCTTACTGTGGTCCGAGTTCTTCACTGTCTATCGATTTTATCGCTGTGTTCCGAACCTTGAAGGAAATACCGTTTAGGAAAGGGCATATACTAAGGTTGGAGACTGTTGGCGTTAATCGAATCTTGGCGCCCTTGCATTCGGCTTCCATCCGATCTACAGGTCAATGCCTTCGTCTTCCAGACCAGCCCGGTACCAATTAACCAAACCAGGGCGATGGAAGGCTTGGTTGGCTGGACGGAACCGGGATTACAGCATCGAACGGTACGTATGTGATAGGGCGCTACAACGCAGAGTAGAAGTATGCTCTGAAATTGAACATTCCAGAGGCCCTTTTGGATTTCCAAGGTATCATCCTGTAGAAGTTGGACTTGATGAGCTTATTCGGTCGCTCGTACAACTTCAAAAAAGGTTAGATTTAGAAGAAGAAAGAGAAAAGAACGAACAGAACGCGACTTCACGCTTTGCGCGTGAATGTGAGGTTCCTTCCTTACGGCTGGTACTGTACACTTCGAATCAACGCAATCTCTGTATGCCCTTGTTTTCCTCGCAGATGGCATAGGATTACCTCACAAAGATTTGCAATCCGCTGCCATTAACACTTGAACTTCATTGGTCATCCTCGTACATACGTGGCGACATTCTCCAGCCATAATCGATTCGTGGAAGCCTGCCGAGAGCAAATGAGGTAAAAATTTGACCGCAACTCTGGAAGACGATCTAGGCCGTGAGTAAAACGTGATAAGCTGAAATGGAAAGCAATAGTAGACAGAATACCAAAGAAAAAAGACGAAAGAATGGCGGAAACTGAAACGAAACTGAAACGTTTATGCTTCCCAGCACTGGAATGCCGACAGATGGTACCTGTAGAGGAAGGAAATAGAAACCGTGAAATAACAAGTGAGACTAGCTAATCGTTGGAGCACTGTCGTGAGCTGCGGCTCATCATGAATGCTTGCGCTGGCGAATTCGTTGGCGGTCGATTTTCGTCGTTTTCGAGATGTTTCATTTCCTACTTCGGATATTTTTACTTTTCTTTTGGTTGCTGGCCAATATATTCGAAGGCACTTCATGTCGTCGACGACGACATCTGCGATGAATTGTTAACATCCAACCCCGTTGGGCAGGGTGGGATGAATTCGCGAGGAGCTCCGCTTTCATCAATCGAAGCCTAAAATACTCCACTGGACCAGCTTTAATTTTACTTGGTAGTAAGCCCACCCTTCCACACCCATCGGGGCTGCATCACCACCACCCTCACTACCCCTTCCACCCACCCCTTTCTCCTTCCTACAGCCACCCTAGCATTAATCAGCTCCTCAACAAAAGCGGCGTGTCGTTCCAATACCGGCGATGAACACAATAAGTGCAGGGAGGGCCCTTTGAGCCTTCGCGACTTGCCATTGACTGGAACGAAGGCTCACTTTCCAAAAAAGGTGTCATTTGTGCTTGCACTATTGCCTCCACCACTCCACCACCTGCTCACAACTCGTTTTCACATCGGATCTATACATATGGTTATTATAAGGAGATAGGACCTCCCAGCTCATACGGGCTCTCCCGCCTTAATTAGGCTGTCATTGGGTCTAGTTCAGGAATGCACAGGGAATACACCTGATACCGGAGCTAACTCGCACGTGTGCATATCAATGCCTTGTTGGAATATACGTCCAAGCATAACTCCTGTGCTTCAAGCGGGTCATGAGCCACGCTCATTTTCACTCCA
The DNA here is from genome assembly GCA_900617895.1 of Haemonchus placei. Lineage (NCBI taxonomy): Eukaryota > Metazoa > Nematoda > Chromadorea > Rhabditida > Trichostrongylidae > Haemonchus > Haemonchus placei. The sequence continues at coordinate 26,978 of UZAF01017193.1, read as the reverse complement.
TTTCTGTTTGAGCCTAACCACTGTGCTGTCCGAAAGTTTCCGCAAATTTTTGAGTCATCGTTGAATGAGAATTTCTAGAAGGACAAATCTATTCATCAAACAATATACCTCCATTCTGTTCAGTAATGGACCACCATCTTCCTGTATATTTCAATACCCCACTATCATCGAGGGTTCAAAACTAGAATCGAGCTTCTTGCACTCCTTCATCGGATTGAACAGTTTTCCATTTGAAGAACTCTGCAGAGACCTAAACGAGCGGTAGTGTGTGGTGCTACGTCCGGACTATATGGGGGTTTGGTAAGATATCCCACCCAAGTTCCAGAAATTTTTGACGAGTGGCCAAAAACGCTGAAAAAAACGTCTGGAGTTGTTCAGTTGGAACACAACGCCCCTACGATTGGCCAGTTCGGTTCTGGTCCATCGCTGCCTTCAAACTGCCTAGCTAAGTACAACACCTTTTCGAAGTTATCCTTTGGTTGTGCGGCAACAGCTCACAACAAATGATTCCCTTTCATTCCCATCCGGATTTTGTCTTTAGGAGTGGTTTGTAACGGCTCATTGGGAAGGCTTCACGATCATTTCCGCTCCCCGTTTTCATGCGTTTCAGGAACAGCTCAGTCAGTTTTGTTTTATGTGAGCAACGAATCGCACACGGACGCGCAGTCAATCACATTGCGCTTGCTCAGTTCGTGAGGTAACCAAACATCAAAACGCTTAACAAAACCAAGTTCCACCAAATGGTCATGGGCTTGTTTTCGAAAGACTAAGCCTTTCTCATATTTCATGAGTGGTGATGTGCCGATTCTTTTCCATTAATATTTTGATTTGACCGTTTTCATCAGATGATAGCCTCCCTGAGTTTTGCTTATCCTCGAGGGTGTGTTCTCCCTGTTCAAACCACAAACCACTCATGCACTGAAGCATTGTCTACTCAAATGTCGCGAACCTTTCTCGCGGCTTCGACCGCGTTTTTACCCTTGGCGGTAGCAGAAAAGCATCAGGTGCCGAAAATGCGCGCGATGGTCCTCAATTTTCACACGGGTTCTATTCAGACAGACTTTGAGGGATGCTAACAAAATTCAAGCATGGATATAGAAGAGGACTTACCCTTCCAGAATACATTACTTTATAATGTTAGGCCCTTGATCTTCTGTACAACAGTTGATAAACCCCAGGAGGCTCAAAAACGGTGGGAACGTTTTGGACAACCCAACACAACGCTATAAAAACAACAGATTCCATGGTCCAATCTACGAGGATGGTGTGGGTATGAGTTCGTTCACCCAGAACTGGATGGACGATCGCGCGACAAAACTCGTGGCGGTTTAAACAACTTTAGCGCCTATCATTACGGGCCAAATCTGAAGTAGAGTCGATGAGTACGATCATCTGACCATGCTGATATACTCTGCCTCAGGTATGCGCCCAAGTGATAGGTACTAAAGCCGTCCTAAATGTCAGGAATCTCGCTGCGCCATTTGCCGCGTCCATCCAGTTCTGGGTGAATGTTCCGTACCCCAAGATGGTGTCTCTCTTATCAACAAGTACAGCATTTGAGGTAATGGTTTACCGTTTGCTCCCTTTCCCCTCAACAACGCACTTAAGTTTGTCCTTGAGGGCTACCACAGATTCCCATGTGCAAAAAACAACTCCCAGCCAATTGAAATAGTTCCCAAGGAGCATCGTACTCAAAAGATTATCTCCGACCTTTCGCGTTTACAGTTAAGCCTACCTTAACTGTAGCCAGCCCCCTGTCTCGTCAGCTCTAATCGAGAGCGCGCTGTAGGCGTGGCAATGGCGAGGGTAAGACGACGAGAGGCGGCGATCTGGAACAGGGCGTCAAGGTTAGAGACGCAGACTGAAGCGACCAGCCAGGGACGGAGGGCGTCGTCAGGACCAGCTGAATGCGCGACGCCGTCGCTAGCGCTAGCCAGTCTTCGTGATTGATTCGTGGACGGTTACTCAATTGAAATGCTGACCTTCTCTTAGGTTGATCTTCCTCTTCTATTCCTTCATCTCTTCAGAATCCTCTGTTGGCTTGTAATGATTTTCCTTGGAGTTTCTCTTCAATTCCTTGTTTTTTGGTATCCTTTGCTCACAAATAGATCTTTTACAACGACACCGGTGTCTTGCCTTACAAGCAATTTTCCTCCGTTTCTATTCCCTTTGATCATGTATTGCCATGTTGGTGTACTTCATAAAAGCCCTCGTTTTTTTGAGCTGTTCCATGCTTATCCAATGTTTTGTACGAGCGGTTTATTGCTGGGCATTCATTATATTCGTTCTACAATGTTTTGTACGAGCGGTTTATTGCTGGGCATTCATTATATTCGTTCTACTGTGGTTTTCCTGCAACCTTGAACTATTCATCTACGATTTGACGTCGACAGCTGTAATTCTGTAATTAAGTGTAGTAGAAGGCTCCACAGACCGAGAGATCGTTTGGTGGATCCAATATTCAGGGCTATGTTCTCTTAAAAACGTCCTCTTGCTGCGCTACGTGCCAATTCAGTTCCGACGGCTCATCAAAGAACTCCTATTGTTGAGATTTATATCAACCTCGCCCAAAGTTCTCCCAAAAACATCTGATCGCAGTCATCTGACCAGCGGGACACACTGTTCCGACCAGACCAGCAGGTCTGAGTTGGTTACCTGCTTTTTATCTATGCCATTTATACATCGTGGTTTTTTTTTGGTCGTCGCTTGTTTATTTAAATTACCGTATGTGATTACTGTAATACAAAATCGCACGGTCTGGAAATCTTTCTTGTCTCACTGCACGCTCGGAGGCTGCCAAATCTTCTTGCTTGTTCACGACTGAGTATCAATCAGACAGGTTATTAGGAGTGAAATGATTGATTTGCATAATGACCGTCCAGGGTGTGAAAAGGTGTGGGAAGATGGGGTGTGAAACCTATTTGTGTAATAGTAAAATGTTTTTATTGCAACCTGGGGAAGGTACTGGTGTAGTAGGTATGCGTCAACTGGCTGAATCGTTCCGCTAACCTAACTCCTCACAATCAGGTCTGCACTTAAACGAGGTTAAGTAATTCGTGCTTGAGTCGTTATACGGAATAAAAACTCTTACTCATGCATTGATTCTCATCCCACTGTGTAGGATAAGTACGCTTTCGATCGTGCAATTATTCGAAATGCAAGTCGGGCAAGGACGCCGGTTGAGTCAGTGGCCTTCTGCCAGTCCAGTTTTTTGAACAGACGAAGGTTTCTTTCAGAATGCCATTCCGTACCACTACAAACTTGTATCTCTGGCATCTTGTTCTTGCCAGGTGAATTGGTCATTACGTCGGTATATCCAGAGGATTACTTCGGGTCATCATGATCATGGCTATAATTACCAACGTATTTATGCAAATGGCACGTTCTGCGCTCATTGTTCCAGGGTCTTACTGGAATTCAATGGTTTGACGAGGCTGGCCTAGGTTATGGAATAGCCCAGAATCCATGNCGATTTTGAAGGAAATATACCCAATGGTTTCTAGGGAAATGTCCATGCTGATCAAGTATTGTGCTGTGTATGTTTTGTATTTTGACCCCATTTGAATTTGTTCGTGATGCGGCACAGCTAGATATCTACCCTGGTTTCCCGAGGTTCTTCTCCGATGCTTAAGTATGTGAAGGTGGTCGTGCTGGGAAATGGAACATGGAATCTGTTCTCCTTATTGTCTCTCCGTTGCATTTTATCCCACGATACGACCCGGATCTCCGTACTGAATCTTCATTCAAGTAAATGAGACGCTCACCGGGAAAATCTTTGCACCTGCTCTTCCTACTTTAAAAGGATTTTCGTATCAACTGAATCTTCTGCATCTCGGGCTAGTGCATAGGTACTAGCCCCTGGGAAGAAGAGATGAGTGTAAGCTGTCTCGTCATGAAATTTGCTACACATCCTCTCGTATTGTCTCTGTGCTTTCAGTAGACGAATAATCTTCATTTTCCTGCTTGCCCTGTCCTTTCTATTTAAAAAGGGTTTACTGGCTTTATCTGGTGTTGCAACCCATTTTTCTACAGCAAGTTTTCGCTGAAATCTTGCTCCCAGGCTTAATCGGTGGTCAGTGAAGAACATGACATTTATTTTTGGCCGTGACGAAATTTGCTGCCAGTTTGGTGAACCCTCGCTTTCTCTGAATCTGTTCAAACCTTACTATTGAAGATAATTCAATGTCTCCTCAAGTGAATGTGCGTTACTAAAGAGAGGTTTGTATTATTCCGTTCGTGGAGGCGTAAGCATCGAAGGGAAGGGACAAGAACAGTGGGACGTGAGGGCGACTTTGGCGAAAAACGTTAATGACTGGTCTACCTGGGACATCGAAACTACCTCGGTAGACGAATATATGACTGAAATTTGAAGACCAGAGCCTTTCTTTGAAATGAAGGTTCGCGGAAGTTGATGGATGGCCAGGGCGCCGCTTACTTCTTTATGGTCAAACTATCGATTCACGCACTAGGTTCCTCCCTGCTCTTTGTTGTCAAAAGTTTTTATTCGGTCCTCAGAGACCTGAAATGGAAATGAGCGTGTCAGGTTATCCATGGATCCTCTTTCTCTGTTGCTCATCGTTGTCATCGTCATCATCACTCTAGTGGCAACGAAGTACTCATTATCAAACAACATACAGTGAAGTGTTGGTGTGCGGGTACTGAATCGAACAATACGATAACGCAGTGACCTTTTCTTCCACTGTTTTTCAACTGCAATTGAAAAATTAGGTCTTGTTGCAACTCCATATTATTTTTCTCAGCAATTTCAATTGTCCCCATGGTTTCAATTGGCCTGTTGCTATGGTAGCAACTCGTCCTGTCACCTATCTCATTCCTATTTAGTTGTATATCATTTAACTTAACTATTGGTTTCAATTGCTCTCCAAATGTACTTATTGGCCGTTGCGTGTGAAGTACACTACATATGCGGCTTTCATTGAACTGCCGTTATCATGTTTGAATTTATTTTTTCGTCCAATTGTTTATTTACTTATTTATTAACTTATTTGTTTATTTATAAATACTTTTCATTGTTCGTGAGTGATTTATTTGTTTCGGAAGCCATTTAACCTTCGCTCATCGCACATTCGTAGGTGGTAGTTCAGGCTGTTTTACAAACTATTGACACAGCTGACACGTAGGGTTTTTGTGATCACTACCGCGCCAAGTGCCTCGGAGATTTTTCCCCTTTATTGGAGCGCAGCAATACAAAGAACAATGTCGTTTGCGTCAATTGAATATTACAGGTTGTAGCACTCAGCATCTAGTTATGTTTAGTCACTATGAGTCACTTAGTGTTATTTGAAACTCCAAAGTTTCTCTCGGTCGGGGTAGCTCATGAGGAGAGCTTAATTCAAATAGCACTCGATGAAAGAAAGAGTTACTGTGACTCGTATTTGTCATGAAAGTGAGGCTAATTATATCTATAGCAGTCGGTTCGCCCGGCTAATGCCGGGGTTCCCTCCTTTTTCGACAAAGTTCTGGTAATCGGCTAATTCTTCACTTCTACTTTGAAGCAAATAATATTTTTCTGTGCACGAAGTTTGACAAGGACTAACGGAGTGGTGCAAATGGTATTCAGTGTAAGTCGGCTTTCGCCTTTAATTGGAAATATTGATCTTTCGCACTATTTCTTAAACATAAATACCCAAAGCTCCGTTTGTTAGGCAACGAAAGCCTCGAGCGGTACTCACAAATATTTCGAGTGATGATACGATAACACCATTATCAGATGTCGTTATCAATGGATCCTTTTCATCACGAGGATATCTTCAGTTGAGAATCCCAGAGTACTGATGGTCGGTTAAGTTTTGTCGCAAATTATATCGAACATCCTTCACTGATTCACAAACCTTGCTGGGACACTGTCGCTTCGAAAAGCAGTCAAGATGGGGCGTAATAAGGCCTCTATAACCGGCTTAGCCGCCGTACACACCCGAGGCGGGCGAGTTCTATGCGTTGTAAAAGCTGTAGAGATTGAACTAATCGCTCCGGGACCCACACTTTGCACACAGGCGGCTTACCAGCTGTTGGCTGCTTCCAGACTTAGACGATGTGGCGGCGGCGCTAGCCACCTGTTGACAGCACTGGCACGTGATCCATCTGCGTCCAACGTTGTCAGTATCTCTCTAGCGCCGCGTCGCATAGCCGCTTGCTTGCTTGCGTGCGATTGGCTGCTTTCAGAATTTAACGATTCAGCCGACGTCCATCCGTCCGTCACGTCGGTTGAATCGTTGAAGTCTGAAAGCAGACAGTGGCCCGCGCATTTGGAGAGCTCGTACAAATACATTTTCTTGCAACATTGTCGTCACACTCTCGTCTAACCCTCAAATTTACAACTCTTTTGTAGCCTCACACTTCTTTAATTACGCCAATTTTCGCGTTTTCTTCGCCTTTTTTGCAGTATTCTGAACTATTACCTGTATCAATCGTCAAGAGGTAGATACTCTAAAATTACCGTGATTGCAGTGCCTTCAAGCGCGTGTTTTCTAAATTTTAAACATTTAGAAAGGCGTTAAATGCAGCATGATTCAACGGCTTGCTAGACATCACTGCTAGACGTTGTAACGCAGACATTTACTTCGGAACGTAGGGTGTGTAGTTTTCGAACGATCGCACTTGATTAAGGTCACTTTGCACCCAGGCGCGAAGCGGCTTCGATAAGTGTAGTGACTTCATGATCAATCATCGTTATTGAGGGTTCCTAATGGGTGAGAATATTCACAGCAAGGAGGTGATGCTTTTTTTAGAAACTTAGGTTTTACAATTAGCGCATAAACAATTCAAGATCACTGGTTTCGAAAGTTTTTTTTTTCGTGCAGAATGAATAAATTCAATATATTTCTGGTTGAACTTTCTGTAGAATGGAAAAACAGTGTGTTTTCTTTTCCTCTTTGCCACATATATAATATCAAACAAACTTTTGAGAGGGAGTATAATCGTTTGATATTGGGACTGCTCGTCTTTAAATGAACTTGATTTTTTTATGAAAGCTCCGCTTACTGCCATTATTCTCATCGGTTAACAATCTTTAGCTCAGTTAGTAGCGATCAGTAGGCAGAATAATGACCATGAAGTTTTCGCTCTAAATTAGTGCCGCTTTGAGCTTAGGTTATTTGGCTTGTGATCAGGAATAGTGGCAAAGTGAACTAGTTAAGTGCGTGCAAAGTCGCCCACCCCGCAGCGCATATCTCTGCGTTCTGAACCAGATTGTGCCTCAAAACGCAGGTAATATGTATGGACGCGCCTAGAGTGATTTGCTTGCCAATGACCAGCTGTTTCATATTCGGCCCTCAAAGCTGCTTGTTGAAATGTAGAGTTTGAAGTCAATGCAGTCGCCCGACTGTTCTCTGGAGCTCTGTATGCTTTTTATATAACTTGATGCCGGTTCTTGTTAGCTGCAGCCGTAATCTTTTAAGTCCGAGTTAGTTTCAAAATATATTAAGTATTTGCTATTACTTAGACGAACTGGATGCCACGAAAACGCAGAGGAAAACGTCATGTTTATCATTACGACGAAGAAAATGGTCTTTTAGAGGTTAGAATGGATCACATTTAAGCTTACTTCCTTGTCATTTTCGTTGCCATGTTTTCATTCAATTCAAATGGGTGGTATTTTTGTAGTTACTTCATTTAAATGTCTATTCAAGATTCATACAAAGTATTGCCCCCAATTCAAGAGTGGTTAGTCCCTGGAAACCGTATACCGTTCAGTTCGTTACCAGCTTTGAATTCGTGTCAATCTGTCAAATTAAGGGATTTTGTATATGCGGAATGAGCTTATAGTGAGATTAAATTTCCACACAGTTCACCATTCGTAGGAACCAATGTCTTGAAAGTGAGGAACATGGACATGTGAGTTAGCATAGGGTATCGACTTGGCGAATTAAGAAATCAGCTTTTCCACTCTGCTCTGACATATTGAGCATTTTCCACGTTTTCCCTTCCTATGACTTCACACTTCTAAGATTCCTAAACGTGAACTGTACTCACCTGTCCAAGATGGTAGCCCGTTCAAAATAAGAGAATCCTTTACTACATTTCGGTCCATTGTCCATTTCCTAATCCATTTAACCTAGGTAGATAGGCACTACGTCATAGTACTTTGTTTTCGTCTTTCCTCCCACTCTTCCTCTATCCTTTCTTGTTCTTTTATTTTCATCTTTCTGCCATCATCTATTGTACTCTTCAGGAGATTGTCAAAGTAACGTCCCCACCGGGCAAGCCCAAAGCCATCAAGCGGTATGAAAAGCCCTCGGCAGCGAGTGTTGCCGCGGACTGGAATTCGGTGAATCGCACTTACTGCGTTGTGTGTAGAGTAAGTAACTTTTCGTTAGCTTCAGCTTACATTTACATTTATTTCCCTATCAAATGTATGCTTTCGTTGCCATCATGATGTAATGTCAGTTATGCTTTCGACATCATCTGTAATTGTGAAGCCGCGCGAGCTTTTACTTGTCAATTATTCTAAGTCTCGTGCTATTTTTGCTTACTATTTATTGTTAGACGCTTACTTAGGAAAGTTTCCATAGAGTTGGTGCACTAATACGACCTCGATTAAACCTTTCAGATAAATCTCCTTAGTCACCATTTCTCCCATTATAGTATTGTATAACTCACAAAATCGGTGAGGTTGAAAAACACTGGCAGTTGTTGGACCAATCTTGCAGAACATTGTATAGGTCAAGCAAATTTGGACATGATCCGAAAGCATAATCCATGAAAGATTCAGTTGAGACCTTCAGGGGCTTCAACTACAATTTGTGTGCCGCATTGAAATGGTTTTAAATGGATGGCAGCCTTTCTATTTTGATGTAGTTGAACGGCCTGAGCTTTTTTTTATAATGCTCCTTTTTTGGTTTGTCGATATAGTAGAATGCGTGAAATTCCGGAGAAGGCATCTGGGAGAACATTACAAAAGCCTTGAAAGGAAGTGGAATAACGGGTGGGGAGCGAATTGAATGATCAGCCTGTGAAGTAATTCCAGTACGTTCACTCGAAGTCACTTCTTGTGGCATGTATGATAGTTGTCGAAACCTTGCAGCTCAGGTGTTCAAATTTCATAGCAACTCTTTCCATTCTACATCCCTTAAATTCATGTAGAACCTTGACCTCATGCGAATTCCAATGGCTGCTTGTGTAGATGGCTATTCTTCGTTCCAAGTATTCCATTGGGGCAGACGCGATGAAAATCGTCTCGGTGGTTCCTTTTTGCCGGAATTATGTCCTCTGAGAATGCCACGTGGGCGTTGTTGGGTGGAAAAGTGTCGTGAAAGGGGGTCATGGCACCGCGGGCCATTACGTGTGCAATTATCTTGTAGAGGCTGGAAGACATACCGCACCACTAGAATGAAGCACATTTGTTGCAGATGCAATCAATTGATTCCCGCCAGCTATCAGATGTTGCTCTGCAGTTTCTGCAACCGATATTTCATATAAACACTACTTTCGTCGTGGCCGCCTTTTGTCGAAAAAATTCAGTGGGTGACGAAACGATGCAGTGTTTGGCGTACCGTGAATCTGCCATCAGTGGCTGCTTTCGGACTTCGACGATTCTTCCTGTGTGCGTGCCTGCACGCAGGTAGAATCGTGGGTGCGCGCAAGCGAGCGGCGATGCGACGGCGGTGCTGGACAGTTGTCGACAACATTGGACACCGATGGATCACGTGCGCCGCTTGCTCGCCCGCGGGCACGATTCGACCTGCACGCACGCACGCAGGCTGAATCGTTGAAGTCTGAAAGCAGCCATTCACATGTCGATAATTGCAATTGCATTAAATAATTTGTTGAACGCCAAAAAGAATGCTTTGCCTTGCTTTTTCTCGATACCTCTAAGAGTGATGGGATCTTCCCGAAATTATGCACATTTCGGTAAGATAGAAATACACCCAGAATTTCAAAAAAAAAGTGGGAATCAGAAAGTAACGAGGAAGAATTTCATGAAATCCAAATTCGTAGCAAGAAGTAAACAGCAGAGGCTAAATGCAGATGGGCATCGACGTCGGTTGCCGATTGATATTTAAAGGCACCGTTAGCAATAAATTTAGGGTACCCTTTTTTGACGGGAACTGGTACTCTAGAATAAAGCGATAACAACGAAAAAAGCGCAAAAAACGATGAACAAAAAGAATTACAAAGGGTCAAAAAAAAAANCTCTTCCTACTTTAAAAGGATTTTCGTATCAACTGAATTTTCTGCATCTCGGGCTAGTGCACAGGTACTAGTCCCTGGGAAGAAGAGATAAGTGCAAGCTGTCTCGTCATGAAATTTGCTACACATCCTCTCGNGTGCGTCCGAGGATGCGCGCGGCAAATTGCGCGGCGAAGTGCGTGGTGATTCGAACGACTCTGGCGCCTAGCATTGGGGCCCAAACTCGAAGTAAAGTAGTTTAGTAGGGTCAGCTGATACTACCGATCTACTCTACTTCAAATTTGGGCCCCAATGATAGGCGCCAGAGTCGTTCGAATCCCCACGCACTTCGCCGCGCAGTTTGCCGCGCGCATCCTCGGACGCACGTAAGTTCCGTCCCCCGGGAGAGTGCACGAAGGCGGCGCAATGTGTTGTCTGCAGTAGCAGACAGCACATTGCGTCTCTGGCAATTTCCCAACCAGCTTATCGACTTTTCACCAACTTCGCTCCAATGCGAAAGTGGTGAACGGCAATTAAATTTCGTAGTCAGCCTAGCGAGGGGCGGAGGGCGACCGTGGATAACTCTGCGGCCTATTATTGTGCCCTATCCAGCCGTTTTCCGACCTCATTCCTGCGCAAATGGTATCAGAGGGGGCGTCGAATTCAAACCATGTGCAAATCTCCGAAACCATTTTTTCGTGAACAGTGCCTTTAATAGGTCGACGATCTACGTCGCACTGAACAGTTTTTTAGCCGACTTTGCCTTTACCGCCTTATACCTTTTCATATCCAATATTCTGTAGCTTTCGTTGAGTGCAGCTATGCTTTTCAGACAGGAGTTTCTTGTTGCGTTCTGGTTCCTATAATACGAAATCATGCATTGTACTTTGTTTCCTTGGTAAGATAAAGGAAAAGAACAAGAAACATTCTATGAAAGCGATATCTCGCTCAACCGAGCTCCCAAGTCAGCCATTGTAAGAGCTGCAATAAATTGCTACATTAAGATAAGCAAAGACAGACAAGAAGTTCAATCGCTGCAAAAGGTTTAGATTTCAGCATGAATCGCAGGGATGATTGGAATCAAGTGGCTATACCATTCCTATAAGATGAGCGAATTACGGCATGGGAACTAAAATGTAAGAATTAGGCATTTTAACCAGTATGCAAACTACTAAGCAATAAATTTTGAAGTTTCAAGCAGGTACGCAAAAAGCAAAGCAAAGCGTGCACCAGTTTTGAGAAAACTATTCAATGCAGCATTCGTGGTCGTCTGTGAAATGCCGATTGATGTCTGGCATCGGTGTGGACGTCCTCTGCAGTCTCTGCAGTCTAGCCGTTATTCAGTTTTTATTGAAAGGCGCGGAGTTTGAACGCGGCCATGACGAATGGGTAAATCCATCGTGGAGAATGGGGTCGCATGACAAACTACTCAGCAATTCCGAGTGATTGTCTACTAATTCAGTGTTTCCACATAATGGGGCTCGACGGTCCGCTTCAGGTTATACCAAATTCAATGATCGTTTGCTACGATTCGTTTACGAGTTGGGATAGGTCATTGGGTTGGTTATACCACATTGTTTCTGAGGGCAGAGCTCCATTTCTCACAGACCTCACTTTTATTAGCCCGAACATTGTTCTTCTCTTTGAAAGTGTAAAACTGCGTGCTTTGAAGTCATTTTTGCTGTTCTGGATCTGCATGCATTTTGTGGCCTGACCCTTTCTTCCATGCCTGACCGAATATTTGGTTGCTAGAGAATTCTATTGCAGAAACTGCTGTGCCGCTCTGCATACTACAGACTTCTATACGTTCGCCACTCGGGGAAATTTATTAGACTCCGCGATAAATTTGCTACACTTCGGGGCAATCGCGATGAAAGTAGCAGCTGCATCATCTGATAAAAAAACTGTTTTAGCCGAAATGACACAAAGTGCTTGACCAAGTGCATGACATTGACGGAATCGTATTTTAATTACCACTTGAGTTTTCTGTAGTAAGCATTTATTGGTATGTTTAAGGAAGGTGGAGAATTACTATGTTGCGATGTGTGTCCAGCTTCGTTCCATTTACTCTGTCACGAGCCGATTATTCGAAGAGAGAAAATACCCCGCGGCAGATGGCTCTGTAACAGGTGTCGCCGCTCTGGTGCTACTGCTGCTGCAAAGCGTAGTCATGCTTCGGTAAGAATTTTCGCCTCGTAATATTATTTTCTGCCTTACATTTTCAGTTATACCCCGCTGTGGTGGCTGAAAACCCAGTTCCTGGATCAAAGTTTATATACATTGACGAGCTTAGTAAAAAATTGTTCGCGAAAGTAAATATATTGAGAGCTCCCATCTCTTTGACTTCTGAGATTAGATTTTTTACTTTTGTTCATAGTGTAATTCTACGGAATATATTCAAAACCTTTACGCCCATGCAGATGACAACCGAAGAAGAATATCGTCAGCAGGAACTGGAGCGAATTTTCTCCAAAAGGAAAATAACCAGTATTACGGAGTTTTATGTGGCTCTTTCGTCTTCACTGACCAATTGCAATGCACGTCAGGTACGAGTTTCTCCAGAGGGGTAATATAATCTCATTTAGTTTCCGTATTGATTAGTATTATCCGCCTTCTTATAAGAAGTGTTCCGCCAAGGTTTTCTTGTTGGGCTACAGTCACGCTAATAAACAAATTGAACTTTTCAAGAATTCGTCGCAACAAATCTTAACCTAGCGCTCCATATGAGATAGTGAAAGTTCGCTTTGCTTGTTTTGGCGTATTCTTGCGACAGCATCAACACTCATCGTCTTCTGTTCGATTTTTGATTCCATTTGAAACAGTTAGGCGGTTCTCCGGCTTTCAAATGCTAGTTGTTAGGTCGCAACATGAGTAATTGCAGATTTTTTTGAGAACTTTGTAAAACGATACAGGTCGTTTTTATCATTCAAGATACAGGTCGTTTTTATCATTCAACACATGACCCTGTGTGAAGCATGTTTTAAATGAAAAGGTTGTCTTGAACGGGATACCGGGATATTTAAGACCATATGTAGGGGCAAGAATAATCCATACCTGAACATGTGACCATCTGAACGAATTTCAAAGCGGAGATAACTCTTTCATCTCTACCCATGTTCGTAATGTCTCCTTTAGGAATTTCGTCTGGGGCATTCAACCAGCGTGGCCTGCCGTAATATACATACTTAGCGGAAGGAGGAGATGTGACAAGCGGGAGAGTCTGCCGTCTTTGCCAAAAGGTAGTGAAGGAGACTACGATCTCTAATACGGTTCACGTCGAGGACGTCCAGCTCAAATCAATTTTGAACGTCTGGAGCGACTTTTCAAAGAAAATTTGCAGGCATGCGCCAAGAAGCTAGCAGTGGAGATGGACTGCAGTGATGTTGCACTTAAAATTACCAATGGTCACAGTTTCGAAAAAGTCACCGAACTAAGTCGATGGGTTCCGCATGAACTGACGGAGGAGTCCAGGAGAAGACGTGGGGGGAGGGTATGCAAGAATTCTTTTGCCAAGCCGTCATTTTGATCGCTTCGATAAGGTCATTATCGGGAATGAAAAGTAGGTGCTTCACGTACTGATACGGATCAGAAGTTACAGCCAACTCAAAATCCACATCTTCGTTCGAAGAAGGTTCTTCTATCAGTTTGGTGGAGCGTCAGGGAAATCCTTTTTTCATGAATTGCTGTCAAATAACACCGCTTTGGACTCGGAGGTGTACTGTTCACATTTGCACAGACTCGTAACTTATGTCGTAAAAATCGCCCAGAGTAGGGTGAATGTTTTTTCATTATACCGCGCGCTCGCATGTAGCAAAGATGACTCAGGATACATTGGAGGAGCTCGGCTTTACAGTATCAGCTCGTTGTATTCGCCTATTCACCGGATCTCGCTGTGACGGACTACCACTGTTCCGATCGCTAGCTCATTTCATGGAAGAAAAATACGACGACCGACGACACAAGTAGACTTAAAATATTTTTCGTATGAAACTTGCTGGATTCTGGATGAGGTATTCATTTCGTCGTGGATTGGTGGCGCAAAGCTGTGACTAATTGCAGAGATTATGATTCGCAATAAAGATGATTCGAAACGAAATGAGGGCTTTTCGCAGTGTGGTCCGGATACACATTTACTTATGTTGCGCCCTAATAAACGGGTGTCCCGCTTTTTCGTCAGCCTTTTTTGTTGTGTTTCGCTAGAGAAGAAGTGTATTCACGAGTTCTCTTAATTTTTACCCTTTATTTTTTTTTATAGCCCCTTGTTATGGTGATTGTATTTCTTGAGCTGGCAAGGCGTTCCTTGCAATCCAGATAACAACTTTAACAATATCATAAATGTGTGTTTGAAAGGCAAATAGTGTGTGGTCGTGCATGATTGTGAGCCGGTCGAAAACCGTGGCCATTGGCTTGCTTATATAGAGCTATACAGAGTGTGATAAGCCAGAATGCGTTAACATCCTATGCTTCTTTATGAGAGCTGCTCTTCGAGCAGGAAAACGTAGAATCTCATGAGTGGCGTGAGAGTGTCTCATTACAGGTGAAAGATTGAAAGAAATCGGACATGATGAGTCAAGTGTAATAAAAGGTGGGAGCTCAGCGTGAGCCGGCCGACCTGGTACCTTTGTTATACTCGTAACGAACTATTTGAAGATTACTTATTGAAGGATTAATACTTTCGGAGTTGAATTACTCACAGTATACACATTCACTGCTGTTTTCCGTCCAGTCGTGAGCTACTGCTCTTTTTAATTCCATATTTTAGTTCGATGTTCCACCTTCTATTCGTATCGATGGCCTGGCTCCATATGGTCTTATGCCGTATAAAGGACTTGCACAGCCTCGTCAAATCATAATTGATGAACCATGCGTAATTTGCGAAGGGTATGAGCATCAAAATATAAGTAGAAAGCTGAACAAAGCAAAACTCTCTTTTTTCCTACACGCCGCATGTAAATCATATAATTTATTTGCAGAATCGGCGAGGAATCGCCAAAAATTCAATGTGATTTTTGTAAATATGTTTATCATGTCGATTGTCTGCAATTTCCTCTCTGTTCACCGCCTTCCGAAGCATGGATGTGCCCGAACCATGTGGAACCTATTGTGGTTGGTTCTTCGCGTATTCTATTTGGTCTTCGAGTTTTAACCCTAAACCTTTAGGATTTGAAGCTGCTGAATTCAATAAGTTTTACTGAGCGCCGTCGAATATGGTTGCGGTATGCTAGGCAACCTGTAAATGAGATGGAAATCCGTAAAAATTTCGTCGAGAAGGTCTTTTCCATTTCCACTCTGCTCATTTAATTATTATAATGCTTTCGAACGTAATATTCTATTTCTCTTTCAGGTAGTTAGCAGTCATAAAGGATTAAGCGACTGTTTCTTAAAGGATGAAATTTCCCTGAAAAAGTGAGTACATTCTACTTTGAGTCTCCTCCTATTATATCAGAGGTCATCAGCTTTCAAAAGTGCAAAATGCGAGGGATGGGTGAATCACGCTCGCCTTTCGCCATTTGTTCTGTAGGGAGCCTATTTATTGATTGCAATTGCTGTTGATTTGCTTTTGTAACAAAAGATCAACAATGTTGGAAACTAGCCGGCCTGTCATTCACAAGCTTGTAACTACCTTGGCTCTTGAGAATGGTCGCTCTAAAGTCTCTGAGAAACAGCGTGATAATATGAGTGATTAACGTTCATGTTATCAACGCAGACAATCTTCGCAGTCACACGCTTCTATCAGAACGATTTCCTACGGGTTGGGAATAAGACTCTTATTGATGCATGGTCATTATCAACGTTTCACCACTTCAAAAAACAAAAGGAAGTGTCAGGCCCATTGCGTGTTGGCAAGCAACAGGGAACAGGTAGTTGGATGGGATCGCCAGTCCTTGTTTGTTACCGTTGGTGCTTGAATAGAGGATAACAGTTACGGATAACAGTTAAATGTGTACTGGCTGGTTGCTACAGCCTAAGCCCCACTGCAGCTCTGCTACAGCTCTCAGTGATTGGAGCATAGTGAAAAGCGATTGAACACTGCTAAAAACTTTGTCCTTCAACCTCACCAACAATAGAACTAACAACTGGTATAGGCTCCCCAACACCTCCGTCAGATTGACGGTTACGATGCATATGTTGGGCCTTGGACCTCTGTTTAGTGTACCTGGCCTTGGCCATAGCAAGAGTTTCGAGGCGTTATCTAGCAAGAGTTTCGAGGCGTCATCTGAAGAAGCTCCCTGCTGGTGAAGGAGTTTCAAGCGAGGAAGTACACGAAATATTTTGGTATGTAAAAAGGAACATTCGTAGAACATCGCACTCGGTCCGGTTCGTTTTCTGAAGTAAGCGCTTAGCAGTGCTCACAAAAGATTCAGCTTCCCCATTCAACTAGGATTTTAATGGTGGTAATCGGTTATACTCGACTCCCTTTATGTCTGCCAACAAAAGTTCTGGTTTTCGATAGAAGTAAATAGATCCTTTTGACAGAGACGGTGGATGGAAGGAGTTTCTGGTGGGTGAGGAGGCACCAGAGTTCCTTCTATGTCGCCAAAGCGGTGCCAGAAGCCATTGCAATGATTGCGGTTTTCAGAGGAATCATCTACGAGCATCAGATAAGAAATTCTGTCATGTGAGTAGGTGTATCCGGCTGCGAAGAGCGATTGGGGGATACCGCAAATCGTTCCTTCTTTGCAGGTAGTTTGGTCAAATTATTACTCAAAAAAGTTGGTCAAGATAACGGTGGAATAGTGATTCGTTCTCTCATTTACACCAGGCGGCTTTGACTGTTGTATATGTCGTTGCGCAAATTGACTTATCCATCGGCGGCTGATGACGGCTTCATTGGTCAACCGTAGTAGTCGACGTGGTCCGTGCCCGTTGATCCAAATATTCTCTCAACAGAATGCCGACGATATCTCCGGCAGTGACCGGCCAACAGTAGCCGTTGTCGTTGAATAGGACGTTGATGTGTGTAGCCATGCTGCTAGTGTTTTTTCCATGGCAACAAGAGCGCTGAGACGGAGTAGGGCGTCGAATTTTAAGGTGCTGGTGTCCAAATATTCAATGTCAAAGTCAGGCGATTATCACGAACATCCAAGTTGCAGGCAATGCGCAGCAGTCTGCAACTCCTTTTATGAGCAATAGAGGCCCATGCGCCATAATGGCAAAAAAGCTGACAATTACCGCGTGTCAACAATCAGCTTGTTCTTTTGCGCATAGTTGGCTACATTAAGCCGAGAATGCCAAAAATGGTCTTCCACTGTAGCAATGGTTCGCGACTAACTGTTGGAATATCCAACATACGTGCTCCACTGTGAATTTTGAAGCCTTCCTAAGGTTTTGAAATACACCACCTCTAGGTGTAACATACAACCTTTGAGCCCGTGCTACTGCCTATCTCAAACGTTCTTTGTTTGACAGCAGCACCACACATGGCACACTTGGAGCCAAGATTCATCTTAGTTAGAATCCTTGGAAAGAGTTTAATCGTGAATTGTGCCTTTAACGGCTTCGACGATTTTTGAAAATCTTTGTTCGATCA
The DNA here is from genome assembly GCA_900617895.1 of Haemonchus placei. Lineage (NCBI taxonomy): Eukaryota > Metazoa > Nematoda > Chromadorea > Rhabditida > Trichostrongylidae > Haemonchus > Haemonchus placei. The sequence continues at coordinate 9,319 of UZAF01017193.1, read as the reverse complement.
CCAAGGCGATATCCTTATCTAAATCGTCAGATCATCTCCTCTTTCTCTAGTTTGCAGAGGAACTGAACACGGCTGGTTGCAAGGTTCGGAAGGCGGACACCAAAGAAAGGAATTTCAGAGTTTCGTGATTGATGTCTTTCAAGTTGACGAAGTTGTCGATGCTCTTGCTGGGCTAGATCCTTAACAAGAAGTACACTAAACGACGACGTGGGAGGCTGGTCTTGGCTCCGAACTGCGTCTTAGGAGCATAGATCGCCTAGCATTGAGCTGCTCTTACTTCCTGAAAGGAGCATTATAAGTGAAACCAATATGATTTGCAGCATCGATAGCGAAGGTAAGAAAACGAGTTCCAATTTTCTCGTCCAGTTCTTCGAAGTATAGCAGGAGGGTGTTCCTATTTCGCTTGAAATACATGCGGCCATCGCGATCCGTGTCCGTGTTCGACCTCACTTGACATCCGGTAGAAGTGTGAGTGCGGGTAGATGTGCTAAGAGTGAGTGCGGACGTGATCATTTTTTGCATGAGGTCGATGAGCAGCTTTTTCTTAGCGGTCTCTGAGGTGGAGGAGGTCTTTAAACGACACTCCAGGACATCTTGATAATAATGGCATTAGAAAAACTTAAAGAGTTTTTTTTTGGATATTAGTAAGTTTTAAGAGTCAAAACAAAAGGCGGGCATCGCAGATCAGGTAGACACCTGGTGAGTTCTGCTGGTAGCCTGAGCTAAAGCAGGAGTCGGGATTCCATAAAAAAATCCTAGGATTGTTTAACGTGAAATTGCGAAAATTCATTCAATTTGTATTTCGCACTGGCTCTTTAGGGCATTGGGCTTTAGTCGAGGGCGAAAATTATTTCGGACGACAGAGTGGAAAACTGAGGCATCTCCGTCCAGGAAACAGGAACCCTTCTAATGAAGATAGCCAAACCTCGCTCTTCTGAAAACTTTGCCTATCTGAGCTTCAATGGGCAAAAACTAATTGTTAGTCTCGACAGTAGTCACTAATGATGTATCTTCTCTTGTAAAACAAGGGAGTTCTTAACACCTAGACTAGCCTGCTCGATCTCTTCTTTGTGTGTTTACAAATCAATTTTTAAGTGGGATAGAATTTGTTAAAGCTTTCTCCTTTGCTTTGTTGTTCCGATGCGATACACAACGTCAGTGATTACTTGTTTCAGAAGTAACTCCGAGTATCTGAAGAAGGAGGCAGAGTCTGATGGCGAGCAAATGAGACGATTCCCGAAGTGTTTCGACGGTTCAGTCATCGTTCCGGAAACTCGGCGAACTAGACGATCGAGCAACACAGTCTCGAATCGCTTGGAAGTCAGCGGACTGGCGGAAGTACCCAGAACCGTCAGTGAAGCTTTTTCGTCTACTCCTTCTCAAGCATCTAAGAAGCCTAACTACTCATCCCCTTTCTGCGCAGCAATCCTTCCAAGATTGGATAATAGAATGAGTTGTGGTTCACAATTATACTCGCACGATCGCGTATATAGTATCATGTTGCCGTACAGGACGGATGAACAGCAAGGGTCTCACTTTGTTCATGTCGATTTCGGTCTAGATGAAGGTAATTGTTCGTTGGATTGCCGATCGTTTTCGACTGATGAAGATCTGTGCCATTCTCCCATTGTTATTCCGAATCGCACAGAAAATGCTGCACCTACGCCATTAATGGCTGACACACCATCTTCTCCGCTATCCTTGGATCCATGTTGCCAAGAAGTCATGAAGAAAAGAAACGAATCAAATCATCAAATACCATCCATAGACATCACACCGACAATCAAAATGTTAGACGCAGGACGTGGCTCTCTGCTAAGGGCTCTTCTTGACGGCACAGATGGCGTTTCCCATGTGGAACCGGCAATTGAAAAACAGCGCTTCATCATGCAGCGAACACGTCAGCCAAAAAAGTTCGCAGTGAAGTCAAAGACTTGATGTAATGTTGTGATGGAGCGGAGCATTTCAGGGTGATGTACCCGTTCTTGGAGAGCCGAATCCCTTAGCCCCTGCGCTTGGTGCTTAAAAAGCATTATCGGCTCGATAGCATGAACTTGAGGGTATTTATTCGGCGGAGCTTTTGTTTGAAGGAAGAACGCTTACGATTTGACGAGTAATGACCAAGATATCCATAGAGATGGAACGCCCATCCACTATACTTTTGCTTCCATCGATCCAGTAACAGATGATTAAACAAGAACTGTACGTCTAGCGTATGCTTTTATGGAGAAGGTATACCTATAATTTTGAAAATCCACGCCATGTCTCTACTAAAATCTGGTGTTTGTGAACTGAATATTGCTCCTCATAGAATAGCTAAACAATAAACATCAACAAGTCACTATACCCGTGTTCAGGATGAATTGGCTATTGTTGAAAGAAAAACTTCTTTTCCGTGATGCGATTGCTGTACGTATTTATCTTTATTTGTCTTCCTTCCTTTACTTGTATATATTGTAAAGTTTTAAATGTTTTTTTTGTATTTTCGGTTGTGTGGAACGTAATATTCTTAGCGTTACAATCCCAGTTTAGTTATTTTCGTAGTTCGTTTACAAACAGTTTTCATTTTCTAAGGTGGTGGGTGATGCGTGTGTGAGGCACAGATAGGGTTGAGAATACATCGCCGCGTCCGTTGTACGCCTCGTAGTCCTGATTTTCGGATGTGAAACCGTGCGCCGTAGCGTCACGACGCTGAAACAAATTTCGCTGTTGGCTGACCGAGAGCAAAGGCTAGCGTGAAAATTGATTCAGCTGTTGAAGACAACAAATGAAGAAGCCCCAGCAGTTCAAGCTTTATCGTGTGCATCCATCCAGTATGGTAAAGCGGTTTGCAATATTTGTAGGTAACAGTTTTTTCAAACTGAAATGTATGGCATCATTTTGGAAATTCACGGCATTCCTTGCCTCCTTGTAATCATATCGCTTTCAGTCATCAGGTGTTTATACTTTGCCGATCGGGTCATGTATTTTGTGCATATATGTATCTCAGAAGTGTCATTGGAATTGTCACAGAAGTTTATTTGTTGCTTTGTGTTCTTCATTTCAAAGACGTGGTTAACATTAAAACGTTTTCTCATCTTCCTTGTTTTTTTTTCAATGCGGTCGAGATTCCGCACATATCGGTATTTTTCTATACCATCATTTCTATTTATGCTAGGTCTCTAGTCCCTACAAGGGAGGAGAATGCTTACTCACGCCGATATAGGCTAAAGTTGGCTTTCACAGAAACGAAAGTTCAGGGGGAAGTGGGGATCGGTTTCCAAGCAATAGGTTGAATTCTAAACGCTGTGTGCAACGGAGAGGATGAACGTTCCGAGGATTAGATTTCAACTAGTGTGAACTCAAAGTTCCTTTGGTTGGTAAATCAATAGCCTTCAGCTGTCGCGTTGCGTGGTCTCTACGACTCTATTCTGTCCATCTTCAAGGTAGAGAGACTTTCAAAGGAAGAAGCGCTTCAGGGATATATACCACATGCGACATAATGAAAGGGCGCTAGCTCAGATACAGGCGCGTGTTATCGTCACCTGAATATGTTCGATCACAACCGGGCGTAAGCCAGGGTCTCGACATTGAAAGCAGAGTAGTCGTGAGTTTCCGACTTTCTGCTAGTTTATGTATTATCTGATATCGCCTGGACCGGTTTTCTTTTTCTAGATCCTTGATTGGTTCGGTACTGTGGATGTCAGTAGTGAACCTGAATAGAACTGAATTGAGAGAGCAATTTGAAAATGCTGTTTCATCCTTGGCTTTAATGTTGACCCGTGTTTCAGAAGGATTATTTATTGCCCAACAAAACGACCATAATCAAGCGTAAGGCTAGGGCCTCGAGTACATTGTTTTACATACGAAAACGGTGCAATAATTGAGTAATTGTTATGTGATTTTTAAATCCGACGATACAAAACTGGTTTACTTGCCGGGCAGAATCGATTTGAGGTCAATGCGATGTTCATCATTAAAGTCTGCGAGGGCGGTCTCATAGGAATGACGTGTGGGATAACGCTTCCTTATGAATTCCTTTTGAACCAATAACGTCGTCGTAGTCGGTTGAGAATTATTTTAGAAATGTTGTATTCGTTGTATTGTTTGAGAAATGTTCCGTTATTTGCGAACGCGTTTCAGGGGATTTTAAATTCAGATTGACTATGCCCACATATCTTTTTTATAAATTAACTTATCAACTTCTGCCAAATTGCCAACTTTAGTTTCACTTTGTAAATAGTTTTTCTTTTTTCTCATCCAGGTGTTCTGTTCTCTTCTGAAAATGTACATCTTGACATGGTGCCGCAGGCTGGGTTTCCTGGGTACTGAAGCAAACAACCCCTATCTAACTCCTCTGGCGGCAGGACGCGGACAATTGCCTAGCGGTAGATGATTTTCACACCGTTTCTTGTGTGGGGTTATATTACCTTCGCTGCAGAGACTTCGTTCCCGTTTTTCATGTGAGTTGAGTGAACGCACTTTGTAAAAGCTTACCCGTCCTTGTTATCGCGTCTTGCTCGTTTTCTGCTTACAACTCTAGGAGCGATGACAACTTGTTAGTTCTCCGTAGTTTCTTTTTCTTTGTGAGACTTTTTGACCCTTTTAGCCCTTGATATTTCTTTTCAATTTTCTACTAGGTAGGTGGAAGGAAAAGGTTTTCATAATAATCTGTAAAGAAGAAGATCTCATCGAACCATTCTTCCCGTGATTAAATGTGGTTGTGATGCAAAATTTTAAAGTCCCAGGAAAAGAGTTTTTCGCAAAAAGATTGTCCAATCACATGAAACATGCGTATATCGAATGGGTTCCACTTAAATTTTGAAACATTAGCATTTATGTGCTAGCTAAAGCTTCCTACAGAAGATTGTCGGTTATTTAGAGCACTGACTGGTATTGCAGGTTGAGGTGCGTATTAACGGTATCATGGCCGGTTCTGAAGTTCTCACCCCGCTATTTCATCCAGTCATTACTTTGGCGAGTTTTCGAGTTTTGGAGCTTTTTGCTTGAAGGGTAGGTCCACTAGGAAAACAGCTGCGATAAGCAGTATTTCAACAGCAGCCTGACTCGAGTTACACTGTTCTTTTTCTATTCGATGTCACAGCCTCGATTCGGTGCTGTGCATTTCACACCCTGTGGTAGTCTGCAACTGCGTACTAACTGAAACTACCGTAAGTCTACCCTTGCTTTTATTCAGTTTCTAAGACTGAGCAGGGTAATTATTTCATTTGTTTGGGGACCTGCTTTAGTTGATCAGCCTAACTTCCCAATTCAGTTTCACCTAACCCTGAAATTCCTGTTCACTGATTTGCTCTGCAGCCGCAAAGCTAGCACTAAAAACGTAAATTAGGGTTATAGCAGAGGAAAAAATTCTTAGGTCTCATCAAATCGGCTATTCTGGGTTCGCTTTTCAAACTTCGAAGGAATACGGTATAGTGATCAACCACGCAACTCTTCGTGAATCATAGAATCGCATTTCGAGGTGAAAATATGGGGTGGGTTGAGCAGTTCTACTGGAATCTTTATGGTTACACTTTAAAGTGCGGGAGTATAAGGTCTAGAAACAATGTGACGATTTTTTCTTGCACAGTCATTGATCAAATTTACAATAAAGTATATGTAATAGTACTTATGTGTATCATGTAGTTTGTCTTTCATGAAAAACAAACCGAATGACTAATGGGGAAAAACGTTGTGATAAGTTTCTGGGACGCGAAACTGTGCATAAGAAATCATGCTTATGCGAATCACCCCCATCAGTCTTCAAAATTGAATAAAAGTATGCGTAGAGTTTAGTTGCCATTAGTATGAAACTGCGGACTGCTACCGGTGTGTAAATGAATAGAAGGCCCTTCGAATTGATTGAAGGTGGTGGTCTGGATGATGTCAAAAGTTCAGGAAGGGCGGAACGCTCGTATGAGCAGGTGCGAAGAGCTTTCATAATTAGAGTGGCAACGCGCATTAGTGTTTGGCTGTTGCTAAGTGAATATATATGCAAGTTGCTTCGATTTGGAGTTGATGAAAGGTCTGATTCGTAACTTCGTAGGTATTTTTATTGCACAAATAATAAGTTTCACGAACATTCGGAGGAAGTAAAAATTGGAGTCCACGAAGTATGTAAGGCGTAGTTTTTTTGTTCATTATTTTTGATAATCTAGAAAAGTACAAGCTCAGGAAAGAAAAGATTGGATAGACGTGAGCAACGGACCTTGGAAATGGGTGGTGTAAGTCGCAGGTGGTCACGCTACGACAGACGGGCAGTAGGAACGGTTTTCTGTAATCGATTCGCCGCACGCGGCTGTCGCGGTCTTCGTTTCGCCGTTATTACAGCTCTGGCGTCCTTCCTACAACTCAGTCGATATGGGATCCTTATTTATTATAACTCATGATTCTACTATTATTAGTTTCTTTGCTCCTATATTTCTTACTTGCTGCTACATTCTGCTACACTTCTTCGCGCGCGGCGCCTCTCCTGCCACCACGTGACAATTTCGTTCCTATTGCACCACGTCCGTCACGCTACAATTTATTGCTATAAGCACTCGAGCTTTCATAGGGAGAAAATTGAGTTTGCAGCTCTAGTATTCCGAAGGAAAGTAGCTTGATCAAGGCGAGCAATTTTATACAAAGGCTTTTGCTATTGTGATAACTTAGCACCGGGTGCTACTACCTCTTTAACTTGCATATTCACAACTTCTATCTGTTGTTGGTATTTCCAACTGGGTGAGGAACCAAGTAAATGATATTTCGTCTTCTGCTGTTGTGGCAATCCAAAAAGGTATCGATGTTTTCTCGAAACTTTTTTTATTTCCTGGAGGATTTGTTCGTGAGAGCTTCATAACACAGGCATTTCTAGTAAGGCTACTCTCTGCTTTCGGCTGTATAGTGAAGTCGTAGGTCCCATGGAAGTCGTGTTTTGGTTCATAGTCCTAATCCCGTCGAATATGTTATCACTAACAATTCGTGAATTCGAAAGTAAAAAGACTGTGAATCTGCCTAATTCTCCGTGTTGCGAAACCTTTCCTATAATTGAAACTCATGCATATGGGTATCAGCATGTTCACATAGCCTTGGCAGTTCTTAATTATAATTGTGGCTCGCCCGTTGCTTTGCTTTCCAACCAGCTGCCAGTATGATTGGAAGCCAGTCTCGTACTGAATCTCCCTTCCACATTTAAATCGTATGCAAACATATTTCACTTTATTGGTTCAATATTTGTCTTTTTTAACTTTCTTTTTCAACTTTCTTTACTCACCATGGACCATTAGCATGGCTGATTTAGCCATGCTAATGGTCCATGGTGAGAAGGGAAATTGTCAACATTAAATATGTTGTTGTATGCCCTAATATCATCATTATTTCCAAATGGGAGAGCGGCTGCTAACGATTTTATTCAGAAGGCTCCTTGTCTATATTTATCGTCTTCTCTGAACTGTTCCAGTATGTTAAAGGCCAGAACCGTGTCGTTGCAGTCACGACTAAAATGTTTACAATTTCTAAGGCCTTTTCGGATGCAATACCCGAATTCGATTTGCACTGAGCATTCTAATGGTGTTGGAGTGCATATGTTGGCCTGTGCGGGTTTACGTTGGTTAGACAACTTACAGGTAAGTTTATCCTCCCAGGCCAGTGTGGTGATTATTAGCTGACCTCAGAGTAATGGAAGCCTTGATTAACCTGTGGGTGTCAGCCCTGGATCCGAACTCCAGACCATGCTAATGTGTTATTGCGCCGTCTGGCACTACACTACCTCCGCCTCGAAGTGTTCGTATGAGTAATCAATAGTACTACTGTAGTACTGCATGCTGGAGGCGAGCCTTCCATGGTCCTTTATTAGACATCACCAGTTGTTTTCGCTGCAGGCTACCGCAATCATTGTTCCCTCATCGCTTCAGCGTCTATTTCAACTTAAAAAGCTCTAGGCTCAAGGCAGCATTAGCAAGAACTTGCCATCAGGCACACACATAATAAAGTAAAACCATAAAGTAGTAAAATCAACATGTTCAGTGCCCTGAATTCTCATCTGAGTGATGCAGGTCCAAATGCAAACTTCTAGCTCTTCTGCCTGTTGGACACGCTTCGAAAATCACTTCTTCATACGTTCTTTGACTGGTTCTTCTAAACAGGCGAGGTAGCGCTCACGATCGAAGAAACCCTAAAATTCGTACCATTATTCACTCTCAGTTTCCTTTCTCTTGGATCCTCACGTACTGTTGCTCGGTTAGTATTTACAGCTGGTCGTTTTCCCCCTTGTACCTCATTTCATCTCGCAGAATCGATGACTGATTTGAACCCCAAGCGATGCACAAGGTATTGAGTAAAATAGTAAATAAACGTTCATTTCAAATGCCCGCATTTGCCGAGAATTACAATCCATTCATTCTTATTTAAATCTGTTTTCAGTGGTCATGAGGTGAAACGATTCTTAGTTTTGCTGACTATGCCGTTTTCCGTAAGCCAAAAAGGGTCAAAACATTGTTTTTATCGCATTTCTCCGGTGTGGTGTAAAGTGTGAGGATTCCCATACTGCTCAGAGGGAGATTTTGTCACCGTAAGTACCCACACAATTTCACGTAGTTCCTTTATTTTCTTCACTGTATCGTTCCAGAGTGACATAGCGTTCAGAATCAGTTCCGTATTGCACATCACGTTGAATTGAGGATTACTTACGCAGTCGATACGAAAATTAAGACCATTGCTTGCTTTCGCTCCGTCAGAAAGCACTTCGTCGAGAGGAGGAAATTAGCGATTCGCTATATGTTTTTGCATTCTGCAATTGTCCAGGAAAATTAGCGGTGACTGTGAATCTCAATCCCAAGAAAGAAAGCGCTTTCCGCCTCTTGTGTCATCGAAAATATTTCGGTTGCTCCTGTGTTTAACTTCTTACCTTTTCGCCATGTAAGATAGACCCACGTTTGCGATGATCTTGTGTCTTGGGGAATCGCATATTGCATACACAATTGTGGAATCGATTTATTCGAGTACGAAATCTGTTTGTGTGCTGTCTAATGAGCTAAGAACTTTGCTTATATTCCAGAGCGGGTATGCTATCAGAAGTTCGGCAGGAGCCCGATCTAACTAGCGAAGCTGATCTACGAGCAGCTGAAGTTGTGCGACCTGAAGATGTGTTAAGGCTCAACTCGATCACCCAAGGTAATCCTTTTTTGTCATTTTTTGTCTCCTGTAACGAGAAGAAGACCAGAAGGAACATGTTTGTTTGTATTTTCAATAAACTCTTATACTTGGACATATTACGTTTTGACTTCACAAGCTTTCTTTGTTAGGCAGCGGGAGAGACGTTGTTCTGTCCCTCGGATTCGCCAGTTCTGCAGCCTTATTT
>UZAF01017192.1:20159-46450 GCA_900617895.1 Haemonchus placei | reverse complement strand
CTACAACCCCACAAACAACTGACTTTTCCCCATTTCCAACGTAACCCGGAAGGAAAGAAACTTAGGACAAAGGACTAGGTCAGGGAGAAGCACAGCATTTTTCAAGGCCCATTTTCTTTCTTTTGAAAATGAAAAGCGACAGGCAAGCTGTGCGAGCATTGGCGTCGTGTGGTAGCTGGGCATAGCTATGATCTCTAGGTCCATTCGCTTTTGAATATTTGTAATAAATAGGCGCCAAAAAATTAGAAATAGAAAAGCTTATGCGACGATATAAAGCAACTTAGGACGAGAGGGGGCTTCATAACTGTTGATCATTCAAATTTACCTGCTCTGTTTCCTCTTCGGGATTTTCAATAATACCATTTTCGTAGTGAGCTAATGCACTGGGATAGTCGCCCCTAAATAACAGTCGATGACGTCATCTTCGATATAATGACGCCATTTCGCAAAAAAATAGACCAACATGAACTCTAGTTGTTGTGCGTATTCACGCGAAATATGGGGGATTTCTGATGGGGAGAGCTGTTCAGCAAGTGCTAATGCCTTTGACCAGTCCAACAGGTCGCGTCGCATCTGAAAAAGCCATTGCAAATTGATCGTGCGAAAAATCGATTATCGAACAAATCGACTGAAGCATGAGCTCACTGCAAGCGCTTCGTTAGGGCAGGAGCTCTTCAAGAAGAGCTGTTCGGCCTGATCGTATCGCCCGAGTAGCATTGAAACATGGGCTGCCAACAGCGTCTTCTCTTCAATCGATACAATCGATTCCAGTGCTAAGCCCATTGAAACGTCTCCAATGTGTCGGAATATGCGAAGAGCTGTAAAAAACTCTTCAAAAGGCGAAAAAATCAGCCTCATAAACTTATTTACGTCCCAGTGAATAGATATGCTTGTTTATTCACTGGAACATGTCATAGAAACAACGCAGTGGCAAAACCCCTATCCGGGTAGGACATGGGCCGACTCCTACCAAACAGGTCCATGCGATCTTTCCCTTTCTCACTGCATATCTTGAACTGCATTGTTTTGTGCCCAGTAATGGGAGGTTTGGCTAAAATTTTCTTGGATAGGCCGAGTTTGGGCATATGCGAAGCGGACCCTACTCTTGTACCTGCACAGCTTTCCTGCACGCTATTGACTTTTCAATGAGTCACTGTAGTTGACGATTTATTTGTACATCCAAGAAACTCCCCCGTGAGTCCTATCGTAGTTGAATATCAATCATATCAGTTCAAAGTATGAAATTTTGTTGGAGTCCTTCATTTCACTCATCAATCACGGGCTTATCTAAAAATGATGTGCTTGATAGTGACAGCTCTCTCAGACCAGACGTTTTAGCGTGTTTTGCAGCTGAACCTTATCGACTTTTTCATTTTTCCTTATCTTCCAAACCCAGTCACCTGTCTTTCATCATCCTTTCCCGACGAAAAATCTGAGTTTTTGCAAAAATCATTGATCCTGTGGAGGTGAAAGTATGAGCTGAAGGTGGTCGGAGTCGGCTTTTTTAATGTTACTGCCATTATAATACTTTTATTTACCTTGAAATATGCCTATTACTTGAATAAAAGGAAATACTCTGAATGTAGTGAAACTAGTGGCGAAGATAATAAGCTCGGGACGCCTGCTCTTAATGGGTTGTTCAATGAAGGAAATCTTTTCAATCCCTAACTTGCCGTCAAGTGGGGAGCGACTGCATGTCATCTGCTGTTGACTATTTTAGATTTGAATAAATCGAGGGCGGTCAGTCGTCGACAAATTTTCTCTCTTTTTTTTAAATCTCCGAATTCTTTGAAAAAATCATGGTCTCTACTTTTGTCACTGATTTTTTAGGAGCCCATAATAAATAGAATTGGAGAATCCCATGTAAAAAACTCAATTTCGAAAAAGCGTGGATCGAAGTTCTCGGAAACTTCTTTATTGGAAATTTTGTCTTGAATCTTTTCGCATTTTCTTTTTGAACCTAGAATTGTGGGTTATGGTCTTGTAAATAGTCATACAGCCTCGAATGACGAAGTGGTAAGTGAAAGGTGACAAGGGGTGAAGTAAAATACAAAAGCATAAATGTTTAGAACTTAGGTTCTTCATGTGAAGTGAGCCTGCCTTTTTGCTTCCTCAACTATGTAGTCTATATAGAGTATAGTTCAGTATAGTTAACTGTGGTCAACAATTTTGCCGTTGACTGGCCGAATTCGATCTGCATTGTGTCATTTACGCAGCATGAGGTCGATGAGTGGCATTTTTCAAACTGAATATATCACCGCGGAATGATTTACATAGTCTGCTATCGTCACCGATAAAGGTATTTATCATTGCGGTCTCACCTACGCGTAACTTTGTTGTAGGCGGTTAAAATCACCTGTGAAGTTTCACTTTCCGAAATCAACTACCGTCGATGGATTGCTATTGCAAAAAATATCATATTTTCTGATAGGCACGGCTGATTTTAGGAATCTCGGGATTTTTTTTATTCGAGAAAAAAAAACGGTTATGAATATACAAGTAATTTGATGACGCATAGCCTGTAGGTGCAAGCGGCATTACTTTGGAATAGGGTTTTCTGCATGTTACGGTTTGAAATTTGAATCTTCCTAAATTTTTCATTTCACTGAATTGTAGAAAAGCCCCAAAAGCGTTCTCTCCGGATGGGAACCCCTAGCAATTTTTTCTTCTTTATATTAACAACTTTTTGAGCTAGAATTTTGTGAACACGCTGGATGCATCGCATAACTTCAGCTATGGAGATCTTGATGAGAAACGGCTGCTTAATTTCGAATTCTTCTACCAAATGCTCCTACTACCACTTCTACCTTCTTATTTTCTGCTGGTATCTATTAAAGTTTTCTCTTTGGGTGTCACATTTTTCGTCATCAGCCCAATGACTCATCCGCGAGACTGGACGGGTCATCGCCTTTGTGAAGGGTTTGCCCCTTTTTAGCAATTTATTTATTTATTTGCATGTCATTTAAATTTGTATAGTATGTATGACTGCATAGACTGTATAGTATGTATCAACTATTACGTGTTCTCTGATGTTGATGTTATGGGAACAGAGAATGGGCTACAGTAGCTTGCCCTTTTCTTATCAGCAATGACAGCTGTCAAAATAGCGGATCTCTATTCTCCCGTCGCACACTCTACTTCCATCCCAAGCTTTCTGTACGTTTCTATCGGCTCATAAATCCAAGAGGTCATCAAAAAGTACTTTAAAATGCTTTTCCCTATCTTATCGTATTGCGATTTCATACACAAATCGAATGCATGGCGTAGCTTTGGCTACAATCATTTCGATGAGATGCCAATCTTTCAGTTCTCAACCGTCTGCTAAATACTTCTGTTCCTACTTATACTCTTATCTTTCATCTCTCTCGTACTAATCTGAAATTCCGGACTTTTTTTCTGTACGCGCCACCCATTCAACCCATAGTCAATATCGCCTATCTTTTGAAGGTGTATGGCTCCTACAAAGGCTTGGAAGTCTTAGCTAATGCGAGAATCTGTGATTCCTTTTTTATCACTGCGGCCCGCTTATCAAAATCACAAACTAGAGTTTAATAGGCATGGTAGGGATTCTGTTGCAGGCATGTGTGTCTCAGTTGTTGCACTTCTCCAGAGCCCTTTTCCTAAGCTCTTTGGCAACGGATTCTTCATCAAAAATACTTTCATCAAAGATTTCCCCCCTTTCTGCCTGCTATCATCCAAAGTGAACACTTGTAATCACTCTCCAGCCGCTTCCATTGCTCAGCTTGCTGCTGAAGTCATCCGATCGATGCCTCCAAAAATGATAACGTCCACCTATCAGTTGCTGCTATTGTTCTATAATGTTGACGTTTCTCACATACCTAACTGCTCATCTTCAAAGTGACTAACCAACTTACCAACTTCTTTTACAGTGGTTGAAGGGATTTTGTTAAGGTTTGGCTTGAGTCCAATGAAACCACTGTAAAAGAAGTTGGTGAAGTTGATAGTCTAGTAGTTAACTTTGTTTTTACCCTGAGCTGTGCATTTGATGCGCTCTGAGAATGATTTGACTTGGCTAAATTACTTTCAAATTTATTATTTATTTTATTTAGAATTTATTGAATAAATAAATAAACATTTGCGTTTACTTTCTTTCAAGGAAGAAGATATTTCTAGTTAGAGGAGAAGAGATGAGGAAATCTTTCGGGGAACAGAGGTCAAGAAGGTTATATGTAGAGATTTCGAGCTTACCGCTTTGGCCGGCTTATTTTTCTAACAAACTGATGATTTGTTTACTCATTTATTTTACCAGTTTTTTATTTATTTGTTTTTCATGTGCCCTATGATGAACCAAGTTGACTTTTAAATTATGTGGGAATTCATTGTCGGTAAATAAGAAAATGGGGTAACATAATGGCTTCGTAGCAAACTCTCGAGTGACTAACCAGGGAGGGGTAGTCTACTTATCTTGGAACTTTGAATTCAGACCCAGATAGATCGATAGAGTTTTGAATGCTGTTTACGAAAATGGAACTTAAAAGTGCAAAATGGTTCTCTTCGAAAAGTTATGGGGACCCGAATTTTGCTCGACAGTAGTATCAATTGTTTAAAGAAATGTCAGAAAACGTTAGAGAGCCTTTGATAAAATGAAAAAAACACCTTGCAAAAGTGCTGACAATGGCGGGATGGCGGGGAGGAGCCCCTCATTTAACGCCCACGAAGCGAGACCACTACCACTTCGTCACGTGGGCGTTTGATATGGAAGCGACGAGTTCGCATTTGCAATTGATACTGCTGTCGAGCAAAATTCGGGCCCCCATAACTTTTTAAGGAGAACCATTTTGCAGATTTAATTTCCATTTTCGTAAACAGCATTCAGAACTCTATCGATTTATCTGGGTCTGAATTCAAAGTTCCAAGATAAGTAGACTACCCCTCCCTGGTAAGACTAAGAAGTGTGAAATGGAGAAAAATGTTCAAAACTAAAGCGTGAAAAAACTATTAGCCTGTCAAAATCATTCTTGATACTCTTGTTATTACTCTTTGATTGGATGACCTCGTCAAAGGCGTTGAAAAAGATGATTTAGTCGGAGGACCAACCTTTGAGACGCTTTTCAAATGGCATAGCATCCCTCTTATGCCATTTGCAAGGATTAGGCACCGTAACCGTTTTGATAATCGCTAACGTTTCATGTTCACAAATTAATATGGCCCTGACCATCTCTATCGATTTATACTTAGATGTTAAAAGGGGCAACAAGTCTCTCGATTGCAGTAAAACGAGATTTCAAACTAATGCTGAGACAAGGAATTCCACAATGATTATAGTTCCAGAAAGCCATGTATTTTCTTTCCTTATTCTGATTTCTGGTTCGACTCGATAGACAGTATTCAACGATCTCTTCTAAAAGCTGGATCTTTCTGTAGAACACCATAATGCTTGCCTTCTGACTTCGTCGCTGCAAAACCCCGTTTTCCCTAAACAGTTTTGCGTTGCCTTTTTTTCTCTGCCTTTTCTGCACATGTCTCTCCCAATCTTCCCTTTTTTTGAGCAGTAACCCTTGGAGGATCGCTCTATAAGATTGGATAAACCATGAATTGGTATTATGCGAAGATAACAATAAAAAACAAACCTAGTTCAGCATCCGCATTCAGTAAGACCGCTTGTGCGAACGTATTCCAATCGAGGAGATCTCGAGTATAGTCACATATACGCCATGCGTACATCCATCTGAAATTGGACGCCACATAACGGACCATTATCTACTTATTACTTTTCTTCTATGAACTTCAGTCCAATTTTTTAACCCAAGCTTGGGATATGACACGTAAGCGCAGCGGTCGCGATGCGGTTTGGATGTTACCTGAGCGCGCTGCAGGCTTGTTTGCTTCAAGCCCTAACTTCAACCTTTCTGGGGAGAACTGTTCAGTTTCCGAGTTAAACAGTGGGTTTTACCGGTACTCATTGAGTAGACGAAAATTTCGTGGACCCCAGGAATGACTTTAAGAAAGAAAGAAAGAAAGAGATGTTTGTTGATCTGTATGGTACCAGCTATGGCACTATCAGCATCTTCACATTGCCGTCATAAAAGAAGCTGAGCTTATGTGTAGGGATCAATTGCCCAAATTGTTTGCCAACGCTTTCGTCATTTATGAGCATCCAGCTTCCCTATTTTTTATGTATTGCACTTCCGGACAGCTGAGTGAATTGTAGCTTTCGTCCAACAGCGGAATCAGTCTTTCAGCCAATTTTATTGGTTATTGTTTTAATAAGCTGTCGGGGTTCTTTTGTGAAATTAGCGCATTGCAAGCTCATATCATCCTATCAAGCTTGCAAAGTATTGCTGACTAATTTTCTAATACACGACTGATTCAGATGCCGTGGCCCTTCACGGTTTTTCTGATCGCCTCAGCCATATTACTTGCTCAGGCCGATGTCTCCAAAGTCTTCATTGTACAGAACTTTAATCTCAAAAGTGCTGTCGCTACTGATATAACATGCGGCAGCATCAAGAAAATTATGGTAAGTAATGGTTTACGTAGATTTTTTGTAAATATGATGTCAAGTGAGGAGCTTTTGTCTTCACAGGTTGGAACATAGTTTGATAGAACTGAAAGCTTAAAAAAAGTGTTAGGCCGATTCTGTATTAGAGCGTCTTTTGGTATCTAATGCTAGTGCAATTCGGGTTATGGGTAACAAGGGTAACATCGCATAGTTGCGGAATAGTGATCCGATTCCCACTTGACTGAATTAAAGTAGGTTTTCTAAAGCGCTTGCTGAGAAAACACGACCGTGATGGGCATTTTTCAAACAAATTAAAGTCATTAAGCTGTTAGTAACTTCACCTCGGGTGCGCCACGCTTCCGGTTTTGATCTATGTCGTAAGGGGAATTTTCTGTGTGTGTTCGGTTATACACTACTGAAGCTAAACTTAGTCAATGTTCTAGTCAGCATTTTTTCGTCGACAAAGGTACGATGGCTTTTATAATGGAGGACTCAGTCAGCCTAGCCGAAATTTGATTCGGGATTTGATCCACAGAGTGTGGCAGTGGCGGTGCTCAAATGGGATAGTGGCAAGTGCAGCCACTCCCACATACATAATACAGATATCGACTTCTTTAGTCACTTTTGCAGGTACAAAACATTGCTGTAAACAACTATACATGTACTGGAGAGACATTATCGAAAGGAAACGAAACAGGAATGTATATTGTTACTGAGGTATGCACCATTACATTATAGTTCAATTATAATAGTTACTAGTACTTCGTAGCACTGATTTTGATACCAAATAAATAGCTTCGCGGACTGAACTACACCTCTAGACTTATGCAGTGTTTCATGGGAGGTGAAAAGGTACGGTTTAAAGTGAATGAAATTGAAGTGGATGCATGAAAATCCCTAAATGAGCGATACGATAATTTTTTTTTGTTCTGAGAATTGCGAGTGTCTCAATTTTAATTCCCAATTCCTCTATAAATATGGCTTTTCTAAATCAGGTTTCCGAGCTCGTGGTTCATGTTTAGTACTGTTTGTTTATGTTTTTTATCATTGCATCACCAGTTGTAGCGTTTTGATTTCATTTGCAAAGTTGCTACGCACAACCTGTGTCCCATCGTAAAGTGGCAACGCGTAAGATGTATTGCGACATTCGCAAGACTTCGGTGGGAGGTCGTCGTGGCTGAGTGGTCTAGTGGTATGATTCTCGCTTAGGGTGCGAGAGGTCCCGGGATCGATCCCCGGCTCAGCCCGATTTTTACATTGTGTTGAGATTTCCTTATAACAACCTAAACACCCGGAATGTTCTCGATGAAGCTTTTTAACAAGATTATCTCTATTTATAGAATAAATCAACGATAATTCTTAATATTTGTTCATATTCTCCATTTGTTAACAACATTATTGTGGCCTTTTTACTTTACTATATGATTTGATTGCATAGTTATTTTTTATATTCTCAGATGCAAGCTATTGCTACTCCAAGCAGCAAGAAGCTGACTTGGTTCATCGAATACTCTGGTGGCAACTTGACTTCAACAATCAACATTGAAGACGTTTTGGATAAGACGCTCACCGCCGCTAGTATTGTGCAGATTAGCGAACCCAAAGGTGGGAATCAAATTACTTCTTGTCAATGCCAACTTCTATTGAGCCGATTGATTGGCCATGGAATCGCATAGGAGGTTGAACGCTGCTACCATCCCACCTAGTGGATCTGGACTGTCTATCCCATTTGGGCCCATAAGTTGAGTTAAGTTTTGGGTGCTAGCGGTACCTGTGAGGAAAGACCGAGAACGCATGCAAATGCTTTCGTGATACTAAGCAAAAGTAGGTGGCATGGCGCATACCATGGACTGTGATCTACCTTGATTACTTCATTACCTGCTTCACCCGTATAAAGTATGATTCCAAAAAATACAGAATTTCCTTGTGATGCAATGGAGTAACTAGTGGAGTATTCCGTATCGATCACAATTCCAAGTTACGCCATGCCATGTGAATAGCAAAATAACCAATTCATATGGGATGAGATTTTCCTCTTCCTTCCTGCTTTGAAATCGTATCGTTAAACCGCCTCTTTTACAGCCCCTTCGTTTAATTTACCACAATCTAAATCTCTTGCTCAAGCACATGAGCTAATCCTCAAAATCGTGAACTCATTCTACTTTCAGCGTATTTCCGTCTACTAGAAACCTTTTCTAAGAATATCTTAGCGCGAAGTTTATGAAATGCTTGAGTTAACCTCCCATTTACCCTTACCCTCCAATCGTCTATGAAACCTAAAAGTTTTCCTTGAAAGTCATGGGTTTGAGCTATGCTTTTCAAGTTGCCGATGGGGGGAATATTTAAGGGAATCCCTCTATGAAATCTGGCGGCATGAAAGCAAGGCTCTCGCTCTAAACGGACTTTTTTCTGAATATTGCAATAAGATTTTCCTTCTCCTTCAGTAGTCACAGTGATCTTTTTCAGCCCATGCCCAGTTGGTGGTCAAGAATGACGATGCCGAGTAAGTTTATCTGAAAATTTCGGCTCAAATTTGATCCTGCTATAGTTAGTACTTTTTATCCACTCTTTTCAGGGAGACTACAGAGAAACCAAATACCACAGAAGCGGTAACAACAACAGAAAAACCTCATGAACCGACAACGACGACGACACAAGCGCCGTCAACTTCACCAAAAGCCCCTTCCCCAATAAATGTCACGGTCGCTGTAAGCTATATTCAGTTCCAAACAGGACAAGCTCCGATTTATGAGAACAAGCACACCGCAGCTGTTGTATTCGCAGTTATTGAGGTAACAGTTCATTGTGATGGTAATGCTCAGCCCAGGAATTCTGAATCTGCCATTTGAGCTAACTGGGACACGTTCCAGGGTTTGTTGCTTGCAGCGATCCTCTTCGTGTACATTATGCGATGTTACAGAAAGTCATATTTAAGAGCTGCTGGCATGTATCCGACTCGAGACATTGGCAATGTAGGTTTCGTTTTCATTTGAATCTTGATCCCTGTAGGAAACTGATAGAAGAAGGGAAATGTCAGAGGACGATTTGGAAGGGAGTAGGACCATTATATTGATAGAACTCCTGGATCTCCACCCAAGTGCGGCAGGGGTAGGGAGTTTGTTTCCGTCTCTGGACTGTTCATAAAGCTCTGAATGTACCAAGAGAAGGGGGAAGATAGGGGAGGAGGTTAAGTTAGAAAGAGAAAGAATGAGACGAGTCATTACTTCATCATTCCACCAGTTCATCCTCGCGTTTACTTCTAAACAACTTTGCTTATCCAGCTTGCTAACATACAAAAATCAAATGTATGTTATGTTAGTTGCAATGAAAATTAGGTATCTAAGGGGAAACTCTGCCTAAGTATAAGCCACCAAACTTCCAACAAACTTCAGAATATTGATAAGGTCAACTATCAAAGCAGGTTCTTACGATGAGAGCTGCCCATCAACTATGAAGATGAATAAATTAGAATCAGACAAAGTATAGTAGAAAAACAGTGAAGTTATTTCAGTGCACATCGTGCCTTGACGTATTTGAGAATAAACGACAGTTCACGATGATTTTGGGGTATCTAGTTAAAGACGGATAATGAAAGAGATAGTCAAAATAGTGCAAAAATGGCGAAGAAAAGGTGGAGATAGTCTTATCTGAAGAATTACAAAAAGTCAACCTCAGAAAAGTAGTAAAATAATGGGCCGGAATAAAAAGTGAGGACAAAGTTGCATGGAAGGTCGCAACAGCACACCCACATCTGGACGAGTTGTCTGGCTATAGCCTCTATAGTCTCCAGAACACCGTGAGACCTTTAGGCGTGTACGTCAGCCAGACCTGTTTCGAGGCTTTTAACACGCCCTACCTGGGCCATTTTTGATCCGACAGCGTCGCTCGTGCTATCCTTGGGGGTTACAGGTTCACTTTAGCAAAAAATCTCAGGAACCATTTTTATCGCTTACTTAGGGTGAGCCTACAAAATTAAACGAATAAAAGTTCAGCCAAATCCTGCCCGGAACACCGCGTACTACGACAACGGCGCGACACTCAACTATCCTAATGCAAGTGAGTCACCGTCAATTATTTCACTATCTTCAGAATTTATTGATAATTAATATTTTACGTTTTGTTTATAATTATTTTCCCCAAACCATTGATATTTTTCCAAATACTTCTAGTTTTTAGGAGAAAGATTTCCAACTAAATTTTAAATTTATATTTTCCTTTTTTACCTTATTTACTTTGATTTACCCAAAAAATGTACCTATCTGTATATCAAACTCAAATACAATGTTTAGGCGTCAATAATTTTGATATTTGAGCTTTTTTAGCGACAATCAAACCGACAATTATTTTTTGACTTTTCCAAAGTTTAGATACTCGCCCTGAAATCCCATCTTATCGAGCGCCAGATACTCAACCACCGGTGCGACTGGATTCTCTATCACCTCGTGGTAAGTACCATGTCAGACATCGATAGACAGCACTCTAGTCGTCTGCGCTCCAACGTTCCGAACTTTCAGCCCCACAACCGGTTATCACACCTAACCTGATGCCGGTCTCGACGACACAGCCGACTTCGACCACACCGGCAGTGGTGACACCGGCGCCGTTGGACTACTGGCCAGATCAACCGCGGCCGGTCAAAAACATCATCGACAGCGACATTTGAAGACTATAAATGCACTCGTAATTCCAGAATTGCGCTCAAATTTTCCATTCTTTGTCAAAAAGGTAGTTCATAGCTTTTGAACCAAGAACACTCGATTATTATATTGGGTGGGTGGGCCACACAAGGGAATGAGCGTGGTTCCCTCAGTGGTGGACTTTTTGACTCTCTTTTAGCATCTTCGCCTAAGTATGAACTCCTGTAAGCCCTAGCATGTATATTCAAGAACAATTTTTTTTCACTTTCTACCTCATTACCGGTCATACACACCAGTTCCAACTTGGATCAACGGACGGAGTTTCTGTGATGTAAGCGTGCAGTCGCGCAGCGGCGCTGAAGCGCTGCGATGCAATGACGCTACGCCTCTATTCAGGAACTGATGCATAGAATGTTGCATATATATTGTAGAGAATATCAAATTTTTATGACAAACTTAGTGATAGCTTTGTTCCTGCGTAAGAACTTTAATGGGAATTTTTTAACCCTTTCATTTGCAATTTTCACTGTCCGTAGTTAGGTTAAACGGAAAGTATGTTTGAGTATGTCTGCGTTTATGCCCTCAATGTTGCCATTTTTTGTATCTATGGAGCGGTTGTGTATAAAAACTAAAATAAAGAATTTTCTCAGACACTTTTGATTCGAAAGCATTCCAGCGGTTGCCGTTCAGTTACCTACCTACACCTATGCACTTTCCAAGACTTAAATCACTGACCTTTTCAGTTGCAGGGCCTGTTTCAGGAGACTGCGTACCTAAAAAAATATAAATTTAATATAATACGAAACGTTTAAATGTCATGGGTCGAAATGTAATGCTTAAATTAGTAATGTAGCAGCAGATCGGCGAAATCGAGATTTTATTATTTCAGAAATCAACCTTTCCGAAAATTTGTGAGCGTCTATAGGTGAAAATTCAGTTAGGGGGTAGGTGAGCACGCATCTTCTTCCACAATGGCACGAGCGCAGTGAAGGAAGAGTAGCTGGCTCTGTGGGATGATTATCGGTGATTCTAATATGATGCTTGAAAACCTTTTTTAGCCTCGGGAAGATAATTTTCTGACTAAGCCTCAAAAGAGGGATGGGTGGGATGATTATCTCTTACAAAAAGCTGGGACTGGGATGAATTCGCCGTTTAATTAACTAAATTCAAAATTAAGTTTCCTTTCAAAAGTGTAAGCGGCAGCGTTCTAACTCCTTCTAAGGGAACATCATTACAAGCCCGTGAAGCCGGCTTCCCCTCCTTCTCTGCGCTATGACGTCTAGTGTTAGAGATGCAGAGGCGCCTCTTATCTCCTACAACATTTTCTTTCATATTTCGCATTCAAAAAAGTAACTTATTGAAGGCAAACTTTCAAGCTGATTGAAACCACCGATTGAAATTACCCGCATCAAGTGAATGGTAGGGTAGTTTCCGCACACTCTAGTTGACCACATGTGGGGGATACGGAATCGGGTGAAAGCGCTGAGGAAGGGGTGATTCTAAACAAAAGTTGTACATGAAATAGTAAGATCACACAGATCAGCTTGCGTCTCTTCATCTGGTACACTACCTCTTGAGCAGAATCGATTGCCGTGATCTCAATCAATGAAGGGACCGTTTCGTGCGGACCGAAGCAGCCTCATTTTATTCTGGCCTCTTTTCCTTCCACCTATAGTTTTTGCATCGGTTCGGTGACTTCTGTTTATTTATAGTGTTTACTCGTAAATCACCGAATCATTTTCGTACTACTTTGTCACGCAAGGATTTCTGGAACGATTTTGTTGTTTTCTAGAGGTGCTGTTTTCTTCGTAAATGGTTGACTTTTGTACGTTCATAGGCTAAGATTGAACTTTGTCCTTTTGAATTGCTCTAGGAAAATATTCAGGTTCCTTCACAACCTTTACTTTCGCTATAATCAAAGATTCGATGATTTAGAGACCTGGGACTAAGGTCATCCACAACCAGTTACTCCTTCTAAGCCTTCTCTTATTGTTTTAATTATATTCTTATGTATGGTCAATTTATGATTATTTAATAGATTTTGCCTTATTTCTTATGATGTATACATACTATATTACATATTTTATCAAATAGTTTGAGTTTTAACGATTCCTTCCGACCCATTTCAAGAAATATCGGTAAACAAAGCCTTACCACTAGCGGGGATTTCCCTTCCAACACTGTGTCAGTCCTATGACTGTCCAGTAAAACACCACTGGTTTTACCTGACGATGTTAGGCAGTGTACGATGCCCTATAAAAATTTACAAATTCATCGGTTATTATTATCGATTATTTGGAAATTAATTTAAGTAACTCTCTAAATAAATTTGAATTACCTTGCTGAGCATAAGGGGCGAATGAGCAAATGGAAGTTTTGTACTGCCAATGTAAATCACAGACTCATCTGAAAAACACTTCATCCATTTTATTATCGATTTTAATACTTCATCAGTGGTCAGTGGTGTGACCGCGACGCGTCCGCTGTGCGCCGGCCACGCCTTTCAGTTGCCATATGTGTTGGAACTGACTTTTCGCAATTTTTTTTATCTCAAACATTTCTCATAGCGACGTGTATGTTTATCGCCGTTCAGATGCCATACGAAAATTGATTAGATTCATTCTTTTACTACAGTTTTAGTGTACCAGTTAAAACATAAAGTAAGGGGTTCTGCATACAGAAAAGGGTAAACAAAAATAAACAGTTGTTAAGCACAAACCTTCTATTGGGCTGCGATTCAAAAGGTAGACGTAGATGTTGGCATTATCGTAGACGATAAATGTGTCCCTATCGATGGTGAAGGTCTCCCATAGAGCGGCTTTGTACTGAAGTTTGATATGAATAAATGCGGTTTTAGCGAAGTGACCGTAATGTCTCGTCTTGACTCCCACTCAAAAAACCCCGGTGACCCTTGAGACATGGGTGGCTCAATGAGCGATCCCCAAGGTAGTTGCTATGTCTTATTTGAGCTCCTTCTTGGAAACTGGTCTCTCTGTGACTGACAAGGAGTGTGGGCCCTTGTAAGTACTAAAAACCTCGGTCGTCTCAAAAACAACTCACATGTATAGCTGAACCGACAGCGGGAAGTTTATGCATGGAGTCGTCCACAGGACTGAAACAACGGAGATCGAGGATCGTTTCAACTGAAACCGAACACTCAACTACCTGTACACCCAGTTTTGAGCCCTTTCATCGAATATGGCAACTCGTAGTCCTTCCTGATCGGGACATACTTGCCGAATAAGCGTCGTGTGACGGTATTCGCTCACAACACACCATTCTTCCAACGAGAAGAAAACCAAATAGTTGGCCTGACAAACGAAATGTTCATGTAGGGATTAATTGAGATTGTCAAGCTCAGGCTTCAAGGCCTGAGGCTCACCTCCGTAGTGAAGACAAAAAAGTGGTTGGAAAGAGCTGCAGCAACCAGACGAGAATTTCTTGCTTGCTCTGGAAACGTCATTGCGGGTCCTGAGTCGGAGTTGAGAATCTGTAAGGTTGACTGGTAGTTTACAGTTTATTGATTGATTATCGATCGATATCGATAACCAACCCGATGAAGTCTGGCTTTGCCTTCCATCATTACACATATGAACTCGTCATTGAGTTGCATATCGATAACGGATGACAGGTATTCTCCCTCAGCAACGGATTGAGAATTCCCTGAATGGCTTTCATTATCACTGATTTCCAATCTACAGGCGACTAGGGAGAGGTGCCCACGCTTTGATTAAACGATGGAGGAGGTAGTGATGAAGTAACTGGCAATGGAAGAAAGGCGCAGTAGAAGGGGCGGAGCATTCGCAAATCCTATTACTATAATAGTTGGACAGTGTGTACGAATTCATAGAATTATAGTAATAAAGAATTATATGGAATAGTCGCTTATTAATGAAAAGGAGTCGCTTAGGGGTTAGGGCCCTGGTTATCGTCGCATAAATTCCAACCTGCTGTGACGTTATAAACCCAGACACGATTGTTCGTCGCAACCGCGATGTGGTATGGACCCACAGCAATATGCGATGGTTCGATGGCGATATTGATGGTGACACCTTTTTGCTGAAACATCTCATTTCAGTAAACACATCTAAATATGTGACCCAGGCCTACGTCGACCTCTAGGAAGGCCTCAAAACCCTTGACAATTTTCCAACCTTATCGCCTTCGGTCAGATAGGTGATCTGGTTCAGAGACGATAGCACGGCCATTGTATTCCCGTAAGCTGCGCCCATTGACGGCATTTTCGTTAGGTACACACTCACACCACCACCTCGAGATGCTACTGCCACCAATTGACCATCGAGTGAGCATTCCACTTGGGATAGATCTAAACACTTCCTTAAGAATGACCTTAGCGGCATTTATACTTCGAACGCGACTCAGCGGAAAGATGAAGGCGGGGAAATAATCTAGAAATTTGACATTTGTCACAAGTAGCTCATCGAAACTCTTCAGAGGCACAAAACCTTTTTACTCGGCTGTAAATACATAACTAGAACTTTTGGGAATAAAAAAACCCCACTCATCTCCTCTGGTGGCCCTACTGTTGTGAACTTTTGCACGAGTACAGGAGGCTCTCCTCTGCGACTAGAGGACAGAGACGCAGGGACGTCACTGGTGAGCTGTCTTGCCGAGCTCTCAGCGCGAACCTACGGCTGCGCGTCGACTCCCGCCGGTCGTTTCGATACGCAGCCATGACGTGGCAGTATATCCAGCAGAGCGATTTCCTTTTTCCGTGTCACGGTCCATGTGTAGTCTCTGCGTCCCTGTTCCTGTACCCGTGCAATGGGACTCCTGCATTGCTCCAGGGCTTCAAGAAGAGCTTATGGAAAACCTACCCTTTTCGGTGTCCACCTCCATGATCACAAAAATGTCGTTGAGCTCTCTCATCTCACGGACTTTGATTCTGAAAAGAAGTTTCGTGGTTGACCTCTTAAATTTACGATACAGCGCAAAGGGATAACCTACTGGTTGTCACCAACGGTCAGTATCTTCCCAAACGACGGACTAACTGCCACCGCTGCCAAGTATGTCTTGTACTCGGCTACACTGAAGATTTCCTAAACATGGCAGAGTTGGCTTGAAGGATGGGTGCAGTGTTCATGTTGAGCATGTAGAGTCCCAGAAGCTTTCCAAGTGTAAAGATATCCTGCCTCAATGGCTAGCTACGGTTAAGAAATCTAACACGCACGTGCAACAAAGTTTACCAATCTCCCTAGTTTCCCTATGAGGAGAACAGACAGGAGTCTTACCTGCCCCATTTCAGAAGGATGAGCTGAAATGCAAACGACAAAACCCTTCTCGAAACCAACAATCATATAGCCGTCATTGAACCTGAAAGCTGGAAAATTTCTGTGGCGACAGCGAAATGACAGGGAAGACCTGTTTCTCTCACGCCATCAATCATCTGGGATTTTGAGATGAGGACTAAAGCGCGGCACATCCGAAGACATACCTCTTCGACGTAATCAACCCAGAAACAGCTCACCAGACATGGGCGACGATTGTACCGTATTTTTCTTGAAATTGAAGATTCATCGAGTTCTCGTTTTCGGTGTCAGTGGTCAGTTTTTCCGTAGGCTTTTCCGACAATGTTGCGAGATAGAGTGTCTTCTTGCCTAGCACAGCGCTTAACTGAAATTTCTATTGATTATTAGCTATTTCAGCGTCGGAGAGACGTATTATACAGCTCTGAATATGGTTATCGATTGAGGATAGACACGCAGAACATGGCAACTGCTCTGTTTCTCTGCCACGATCGATAATCGTACGTCTCACTGTCTTTAGAATCGTGGAAGAAAAGAATAATTTCATGTGAATATTCGACTTTATATGACTTGATAATGCCTGTTTACATTGATTACTAATTATTTCAATTCTTGGCAATTATTTTTTTGTCCAAATATATTTAGAAATCCGACTCACTATTACGTCCACATTTCCTCCGGGCCGTTTAACTTCACCAACTTGGAGATCGTTAGGCTCACCCGATACTGTCATGGTTCGTATAGTTTCACCATCAGCTGATGATACTTGAAAGATAGTAATTAATATTGTGAAACTCAAAACCAAGCCTTCACGAAGTACAAAATCAAAAGACGGCTCCGCAGATTGGGATGTGACTTTAAAACTCGATCGCTCACAACGCGAAGCGATTCTTGGTTAGTTGTCCCACTTGTGAGGGCTTTGTTTTGCTCGTCTGCGCTCTCTTACTGAGAATTTCTTAGTGATGTACAAATAAGGCCAAAAAGCGTTTTTGAGAAGATTTTGTACTGCGCTGATGGAAGCCTAACCGAATTTATTCAGACACTATTGAGAAGATTTCGGTAAGAGATAACAGACGAACAGACGGTAACTCTGAGTTACTAAACGGTGCATGCGAGCCGAGTTTTTTGCTACACTTACGAGACGGTTATAGCCAGAAGTGGAAGCAATAATTCATTCACAATCTCACTCCGATGGGCTATTTGTGCGAAAAAATCAATCCAAAATCTAAACTCGAACAACTATAGAATCCCAAAAGGTTTGTCATGGTGCATGGCTCACTCCGGCTTAATTGATAGACAGAATATATTGTGAATAGTTTAACATATTCACCTGTGATCGTATTGTCATCACTGCAACATAGGATTTCATCCTGTTTTGTCATTGCAACACCGGTAATTTTTCGTTGATGTTTACCAAGTACGGGTATTTTTCTAGAACGTACTTCTTTTTCATTGGGAAATACCAAAGTGAGCGGGAGTTCAAAAATCGTAACTCTTCTTTTGAAGAATAAAACCTTGTTATCAAAAAAAAAACATACCTGGACATTTGTTGATTGTAAATAAACAGATTACCATTGCTGTTACCGATAGCCAATAAAGGTGACACAGCAGACCAGGCAAGGCATAATGGAAGTTCTCTAAATATTATCGAAATCATTCCTTTTCGATCAAAAAGCTACGTTAAAAGTTTTGTGATGGTTAACTTCCGCTTAAAGGTTGTTCACAATGCTTTATCTTGCTACGAGTGAGTGCACTGCTTGAAAGTGCGGTTAGACTCCTCGCGCGCACGCTTCGCGGCACGCTTTGCGTGATGTCAAGGTGATGCGGACATAACTCATTTCCCTATGCTTCAAAGTCTATGTAACGAACTTAGCTCCCGTTGCCGTATCCAATTGTTCAGCATTGCGTGTGTTTATGTTCCATAGAATAGCTAAGGCTGACGAGTCCACAATAATACCCAGAACGTCTCCTTCTTTATCCCATGCCATGTCAACAACATTTCTGAAACACTTATTTAAACTGCTATTTTGATATATTATGGCAAGTAGAACAGAAGGAGGAGTTGTCCTAGAAAAGGTGAAACAACGCGCGCTGTTGCGGCGCGTCTTGCTGATTGTGCATTGCGCCAAGAAGGATCTTACCCATTGACATCCAACACATCGATTATTGCTCCTTTTTTATCATATAAAACCACACTTTTGTTGTCGCTGAAATGATCTTGGGCTATACTGATAGTGGTAAGCTTTAGATTTCAGGAGTAAACCTACCTGGCCAAGGCAAGAGTGTTGCCGTTTGGTCGCCAAGCGATGCATGTCTTGCCTGGTCCAACAGTCTCTTCAGTGATGCGAAAAAGCAACTGAAACACGAATTTTGAGCGCAAATAAACCCATTGTTTACGATGAAGCTGCTATTGTGTTAAATGAGCGTGCGGTAGCGTTGCGGCAATATGCAACGTGATCACAGCATACTATGAACGCGTTATGGTTGACGAGAACTTTTCGTTCATCGGGTCAGAGATGTTTTAATTGACACTACTCTACCCCTTATGCATGTAACTAGTGAAGTTTTTGAATATGGGGACATTATTCAAAAACCATTATATTTGTATTGTTTCTATAAAATTTGGAGTTTAACCTCAGTTGCTCAGCCTACCATTGAGCAACTGAGGTTAAACTCCAAATTTTATACATCGTTGCTACGGAGCTACCAGTGCTTCCACCATAGCCCTTGCTACATAATTCAAACTGAGCTTCAATAGAACCGAATATTATAAACAATGTTAAGTCCTAATGAGACTTTGACCGCGTCGCGACCGCGCGTTCCGCTTCTTCAAAATCCACAGTCTTCTCCCTTATGGAAGATAAGGTCTATATTAATGCTAAACTAATTGTATCATTGTTTTGTTTTCCTGAGCTCTTCATGAAGTTTGTATCTAGGCTTTACTAGGCTGGCGTTCCCGTGGAATAGCTTCTCTCAGAGCCCTGAGAGACAATGATTTATTACTATGTAATCAAACATCTCCACTGCAAAAACTGGCATTGAACAGTTCCTACATAATTTGGTGGGTGGTTTCGGAGAATCCACAGAACNATGGTGTGGGGCTCTGCTTTAAACCATGTGAGTGCCCTGGGGTCTCGAACACCGGTGGGAGTGATGTTTGATCGGATAGTCAGACACCGTTACAAACCTTTCTCGCTCTGAAGACGGCGATTCCGCTGAAGCGTCAGCCTAATAAAGATAGAAAAAATTCATAATAATATTAATAAATAAAGCAAACGAATAAAAATAAACAATAATAAAAATAAAAATACAAAGCTCGTGAAGTGTTCAATAAAAAACTCATTAATGCAGTAGTCATGCCTAGAATCCGAACGTGGAAGTCAAACAGAACTGTTATATCATGGTAAGTATGGAATGAAAACTAATTTTTTTTTCGTACTAGTTTCGATAGTATGTTATACATCATCGCTCGTGGTTTTACTTCTCGTTAATACTCAAAACCAGCTCTTGTTGATCAGAGCCAATGGTATGGGCATTTTCAAGAGGCTCTAGGCGGCGTTGTGAATCAGGTCCCCTGCAGCTCAACCAATTTTTCATACTTCTAGACGATTGATTGATACCTCATTCATTGGTAGGGCTAGAAACCTTCGTTGTGGACAATTTTGTGGAGTAGGCACTTATTCAAATGTTCTTATTTATCAGGGTTAGGTCAAGTGCGTGGCGCATGCCAGAAGAATTGTTTTACGCTTTATTCTTCGCTATTTTGCTGACAATTATTGCAAATGAAACTTTTATTCGATGACGTTGCACCAACAAAAACGTATTCAAAATTGTGACACAAGCATAGCAATTTTTTCTCACTTCTGAAAGGAAATTGGTAAGAAAAAAAATAGAAAAACTAAAGTAAAAAGAAGTAAAAAAGAAAAACTATTAGAAATAACGGAGCAGTTTCCAAAGTTTCTTTTGCTCATATGATAGCATTCAGTTAGTTACGTTTTCTTTTGGTCGAGCATATTTTTGTTGAATATTCGGCATTCATGAATGACCAATGAATAGGTTTAATCTTCAGGAGTTGTATGAATATCCAATTTTTGTATAAAAAACTCAGTTCTAATTCAAGCATGAAAGGAACAAGCGAAGATGATACAGCGTATGCTTCCCTTCGTATATGAAGTCTCAATTTTTCAAGCTCTGTTTGCCTCAACCAAACAAAGCACAGCCACGGAATAAACCTAAATCTCTATCAAAATTTTATTAAGAAACGAATTATAATTATAATCAAATACCTTCATTATGAACTAGATCATCGGTCGCAATTGCAATAACCGGCGTGAAAATTTCCCTTCAACTCTACTCTGTTGCTATGACAACCGCCTTTACCCACAAATATTGTGGACGAGTTGAACCATTCAGTTGAATTCTACCTTGTTTTATCTTAACACTTACAAAATATCCCCTTATTTCAAAACAGTACCGAGTCATGTCATGAGAGCTTTGGAAAACAAAAACTACCTCTCTAGAAATAATTTTCTGGATTTCTGTTGCCCCCAGGGCAGAGAAAGACCCAGCATTAAGAAGGAAAGTCTAAACTTGTGAGGAAGACAATAAATGAATCTTCGACTGTAAACAAACACAATATACTCAACAATTTATAACAAACAATCAAAGAAACAACTTTATGAGATGAGAGACGCAGCGGTGGCGGACTCATACTTCCAGGTAGCCGGGAGTTGGCGGCTAGTCTTGTAATAGCGAGCCAAACGATGGATTCGAGACTCAACAAGAATCAATCTGTACTTGCTGTCAATGTCCTTGCGGGAGTGCTCGAGATGCTTACGGATCGACACCGCTTTCTTGATCAGATGGTACAAATCCTCAGGGATTTCGGGAGCCATGCCCTGAACACAGCCCGGTTCATTACCGGTCGACAGGATAGACAAAACAGAAGGAACACTAAAAAGCAAACCTTGGCCTTGAGGATACGGAAAATCTTGTTTCCAGTGACTCGGCGCACCTGAGCAACTCCGTGGGAGTCCCTCAAAATGACACCGATCTGAGAAGGACGGAGACCCTGAAGAAGCAATAATAACAACAGGAATCATTCCTAAATAAACTACCTCATAGCAACTAACCGATGTCACGATCCTAATCTACAAAGTCTTGTATTTCGGGCCGTGACACAGCATTAAAGCTCAAACTACTAAAAAAACTGCAGTCTTGGGTAACTGAGAGAATCGAACCCTCGAGTTCCTCACTGCTCAACAAACCTTCTTAGCCAGCTTGACAATCTGATCCTGAACATCGGCGCTGGTCAATTTCAGCCACGATGGAACCGATCGTCGGTACGGCAATGCCGACTTCGACATACCTTTTCCAGGATTGTGCATACGACCCATGTTTGCTTATGAATGTGCTGACAGTTACCTGAAATGGCAAAAATGATGAATTTACATAGATTCTTTGCAACTCTCACATTTTCCCAGTAACAAATAGGCCGTTCATTATCGTAAATGGTTCAGGTGAAATCAGAAAGCGAAATTCACAATTAAAATACATCTAGAAACACCTTGGAAGATTCTAAACGAAAAAAAACGACCCAAAACGATTTGCCGAAAGAGAGGTTTTCAGTTAGTAGGACAACATGCAGTACAAATCATCCATTCCAAATAAGGAGCTAGCAAACGTTCAATTACGAAGAATGAAATGATGAATTACAACAAAAACGTAAATTAAGAGCAATTTCCTGACAGTTAAAAAACCAGTTCTGGTCTCAAGACCATGAAACGAGTGGTATTCGGGTCCAACAGGCAACAGTGTACCACTGCTTTACACAAACCCTTTTTGGATAAAAAAGTAGAACCAGCGAGATTGATCACGAAAACGAATACAGCTAATGAACTGCAACAAACAGTTTAGGAAATGAGAAGTCGGAAGGTGGATTGAGTGTACTGTGGACATTTTCGTGGCAAGACCGAAATTGCATTGAACTATTGCGCCCTTTAAGTTAAATATTGCACAACAGTTCGCAATTTCGAAGAACCGGCGATATCTCCCTATAAATAGATGGAATTCTTTGTATCTGTGTAATTTACACTCTGGTTATACTCTCATCGAGCTTCTTCCTTTTTACATCTTTTACAAAGTTACCTTGAGAACCTCTTTTCCGTGGGAGTTCTATGCTGTTCTGTAAGATTCCCTGGTTTCGTCGTATTAAGCATGTCAGTGTTGCCGAAGCTTTGTCGAAAGCTTCTCAAACCAAAATATTCTGGAATACTCTCGGATCCCGTTTAGTCTTACGAGCGCTATTTCTCTGTAGCAGTTGTTCTTCCATGTTCTAGCTCAACAAACTTTTGAGAATTCAGAACATAGTCCAATTTAGCCCCTGCATGAAGATTCTGGGATGTTTCTTGAAGCAACTGTTTCTTTTGAATAGGTGCAGGCCAACTGAATGCTCTAAAATGACCATTTTGTGCCTGTTCTCGTTCTAAGGCCATCTCTGGGTTCGAGGATCGCAGTCATTTTCAGCTTTAGTGGCCAACGGTTCAGTAATTACTTAAAACCTTGTGTTCAGTCCCAGCTCGTCATGGCTGATGCAACAGCACCCGTAGCAATGGCAACAACAACGTCTTCAAGAGGTGGTGGTCGAAGATGGAGTCGGCGCTACAGGGGAGGAAGAGGAGGTGCGGGTTCAAACTTGGTTGAACCAAATCAACCTACAGAGCGGGCACCTCTGGAGAGCATCCCGTCTGATGGTTCCCATTCTGACCGTCTGCCTCAGCGCCCTGACGCAGGAGCGAATTCTTCAGCTTCAGATGCGCCACGAAGCAGGTTCGTTCACTTATATTCCCTTACTTGAAGGTTTATTTTTCCAGGGAAATTTCCAAAAAAGTCAAACTATAGGGTTTACTGGCCCTACAGCAGCGTCTTTTAGCTGCTACTATAGGGATAGTAAACCGTTGGACTTGGTTCTGAGAGTTTTTGCTCAATTCAAGTTCTTTTCAGTCGTAGGACTCGATATAACCGAGGGAAAGCCAGAGGCAGAGGGAATGCAATCCCTTCAGAGGCGCCAAGGGAGGCTATCGGTAAGTCTTGTTGTACTGACCCAAATCATTGAAGTTCTGATCTGAGCTGCCTCAAAAATGTACGAAATCCACTTTGACAAGCATGTTTCAGCATCTGAAAACCAGGAAAGAACTGTAAGAATTCCAATGGATGTCTCACAACAACGCGAATTTCCAAGACCAAGACGCGGCGGAGCATCGAGCAGACAAGGATTCCAGTACCGTGACGGTGATTTTTGCAGTTTTGTTTTATTGATTTTTAACTGTGATTGGTCCTAGTTTTATACTGCCTCGTTCAGGTGGGATCAACGCAGCCCACGACATAGCCTTCAATCCTTACGCCGCACCATTCATTCCCAGTACTGCTCCTCCAGAATTCATCGACAGTACGACTCAGGAACCTTTCGAGAACACCAGGGGTCCACCGATTTCGGCGCAAGGACAGACCTATCGCGAAAATATGAGTTTCGCTTTCGACCAACGTGGAAGCCGACCTTTCCGGCCAATGCGAGAGTATAATCGTAGTCGGATACCGAATGCAGGAGTCGTTCCTAATACAGCTCAAGGATATCAAGCTCCAAACCGAAATGTTTCCAATAAAAACCGAGGCGGTCAGGTACAAGGTCGTCGAAGAACTGTGCGCAGGATGGATTCGGATGATCAAAGCTACCAGGACAAGCCAATGAGAGGTGAAATACAATATTTACTTCTTCATTCAGACTTTGATGATCAACGGGTGAAATGTTTCAGAGCGCCTAATACATCAATTGGAAGATAACCGGTATGAGTGCGCCATTTGTTGTCAGGTTATCCATGCTCGACAGGTGAGAGTTTTTCTATTCTATTGATGAATGTTTCTCATTTTTCTTTTGCTTAATTGTGTTCAGTGTTCCCGAACAGATTCGTCATAAAATATCCGAATTCTGCGAGTATGCATATCCCTTTTTTCCACTAATGTAGCACTATATCTGAAGCCCATTCTAGTCTTTCAATGAATTACTTTTGTCCATGTGATCTCTTTCAGCAATCAAAATTGAGCAAAAAGTAATAATGGCTAATTAAATTTATTAATTATTTGTTTTAGGGTATTTGGTCCTGCAAAACATGTTATCATATGTTCCACATTTCCAATGGTTGCATCATCAATTGGGCAAAGAAAAGCCGAGAGGACGACAACAAGTAAGCGCTTCTTCTTGCGTTTTGTTGAACCAATTAGTCTTAGTTTTCATGGGTTTGTTTTAAAACTCTATTTTGGTAAATTTTTGTGCAACTATTGCATATTTCCCCATGTGATTTTGTATAAATATTGATAATTTTCCTTTTAAGATGGAGATGTCCTACCTGTCAAACAAAATATGGAACAATCCCGTACAACTACTTCTGCTTTTGTGGTAAGCAGCGTAACCCCAATCCTCCAATGTAAGTATCGAGATCATCCACATCTTGTACAGCTCTTTTGAGAGTTTTGAATATATTACTGATGTTGTATTATAGAGGAGAAGTGCCTCATTCTTGTGGCAACATTTGTGGTGGTCAGCGGGCCCCAGGTTGCCCACATCGTTGTAATGAACCTTGTCATCCGGGACCATGCCCAGAGTGTCCAGTAATGCTTACAAAACGATGTAACTGTGGTAATGTGCAGAAAGCCATTCGTTGTGGTTCGGCTGTTGAAGTAAAGGTTTGTTTTTTAACCGGAACAATTTCGATTTTCATGTTTTTCATTTCACGAAATAGCTGTTCATTTCAGTGCGACAAGGTGTGTGACCGACTACTTGCCTGTGGAAAGCATCGTTGCGAACAAGTTTGCCACGAAGGGAATTGCGGCCGTTGTGAATTGAAAATAATTCAAAGTAAGATCATACATTTCGAAGGCACATCTTGCGTGATAGCAGTGCTATGGTAATGTCAAAAGTGAAATTGTAGGCGTTAGATTGAAGAAGTATCCGAAAAATATTATGAACACCTTTTTTGGGCCCAAGTTTTCGATTTTGTCGAGATTACTACTTGGACCTATTTCTATTGATCATTCTATTTCTATTTATTTTATTTTCATTTCTATTTTTTGTTTTCTATTATTATCACATCGGAAAACAGAATTCCAAGAAATACATTTTTTGTGAAGTAGCCTCTTTGCGCTTTTTTTTTGCTTTGAGACTAAAGAAGTCAAATCCACTAAAAGCTGATCTCTATTCTACCAGGTGCTAAAGTGTTTTGGTTGTTGCAGAGCAAATTCTTATTTCAACCCTTTCAGCTTGTTTCTGTGGATCATCTTCACGCGAAGTGCTTTGCTATGAAAAAGGCGATTCCGACAGTTACTCTTGTGGAGCGCCGTGCTCTGGAATGTACACGTGTGGCGTTCATCAGTGTACGAGAAGGTACGTGTCTACATTTCTTGTCCAGAGCTCCAAAGCTCGTGTTTTTCATAAAGGCTTCACAGATAACTCTTTAATCTTGAGAGCACTAGTCATCTCCTTTGGGCCCGATTTCCTTTTTCAAGTGAATGTATTACTTTTCAGTTGCCATTTGATGGGCGATTCTGGATGTGGGCCATGCCCGTCGGCACCTGAGCGTATTACGCATTGTCCTTGTGGACGCTGTACGCTAGAAGAGTTAGGTATCGAGCGGAAATCGTGCCATGATCCAATACCGACATGCAAAAATGTCTGTGCAAAAGTGTTGAAATGTGGTGCTGCCGGTGAGTTGATCTTAAAATGTTCGGCATTTCCTTCATCTATGTCTCTATTAATTTCACCACCCATTAATTAATTTTATCAGGAAGGGTGTTCATTTCTTGGCAAGTATAAGGCTTAGTTCTAATGTGAAATAGAATAAAAAATCCAGTAGGCAGGGATACGAGGAGGAG
>UZAF01017192.1:7180-17919 GCA_900617895.1 Haemonchus placei | reverse complement strand
TTTCAGTCGTAATTTAAGAAACGAGTAAGAAGTCGGTAATCTTCACGGTTTTTTATGAGACCCTTATTTTTAGTTTGCCTTGTGATGATGAGTGCAAGAAATCAGCTCGCAATAAGAAACTGGCTGAAGCTTTGAAGTTGGTAACTGATGAGAACGGTATGCTGGAAAGGGAACCCACTATTACTTTCACGGAGTACATGAAGGTAGCCAGTCTCATGGAAAACTTCAAATTCATTTTATGCATGGCTTGAAATTAATGATGTTATTGTTGAGATCACATTTGATTTCATGAATATTGGAGGGATCACTTAATTACCACTTTTTAATCCCTGCTACTCGTTTCATATTTTCTTCATGGGATGATATGTTACTCATTTGGGCTTTAACCTTTACGTCTAGGATTTATATGTTTAAGAAATGAAAAATTCGTGAATTTTCTTTTAAGGCGACCTCAAGACCACAATCTTCTTTCAGGTTGAATTGCGTACTAACGCTGCATTCGTCACCGAGGTGGAAAAGACTTTCCTCGAACTTCTCGATAAATTGGGCGACGTAAGTTTTTTTTTCTCAATTTTCAAACACCTAAGTAGCCAACATAGAGTCATCTGCTCAATTGTTTTCTTGTTTTCAGCCAACTTTCCTTGGTTCGTCACTGAACCATAACTTCCGTCCGATGTCTGTGGACAAGCGCCGCTTTATACACGAATATGCAGTCTTCTTTTCGATTGAGACCGCTGGAGTTGATGATCCACCGAAGCGAAGTGTTATAGCAACTGCGAAGAGGTAAATGTTTTAATGCGTTTTGAGTTGGAAATCGGTACTCTTTTAGGTAATTAGATCTGGGATTAAATAGTGCACAGCATAAGCGTTGCATTGTTGCTTTGAAGATAAGGGGACCATTAATCTGGGAGGGAGAAACGAAAGCAGAATCGTGATTCGTAGGGGAATATTCCGTTGATATCAATCACATTGAGCAAATTTGGTTCCCGCTTTGGTCTGAACGCATCTTGTCGACATCGGCGCATTGTATTGTTAGGTAGTCCTTTAGGAGCGCAACTCATACCAAGGACGTACCAGTCTTTTCTTTATACTGCTTCCTTAAGTGGCCTTTGTTAAACAGATTTTAACACCTTTCAACTTCAACGTCGTTGTAATATCGCGTCTCATTCGCAAATTGAATACTGCAATATTGAAATTGAATACTTTTGGTGTTGTCTGTAAGGTTTTTCTTGAAATCTGCACTTTTGATTCTTCAGAGGAGTCAGTCGTGCACCGTTGGTTTTGCTTACATCGTTACAAAAATACCCAAATATGCTGAAAACTGCAGGTTCAGTCACACTGAAAAGGTTAGATCTTTCAACTTTACCGTACTCCAATATGATGAACCCTAAAAACATTTATATTGTTCCAGCAGTTTCAACGATGATCCTAAACGGAAAAGTGAGCAAGCGGCGGAAGAAGCGTCCACGACGTCGTCCATGAAAGCTCTTCGTGGTGGTCGTCTTTTCAAAAAACGTGTGGCTCCTGAATTAGCTCGTCCAGCGCCTCTCCCGCAGTTCAATCATTTCGCTGTCTTGAGAAGTGACGACGAAGATACAGAGCCGCAAGCTCCATCGAGAAAAGCGGATAATGTAAAGAGCGAAAAAATCCTCGAAAAAGATCCGGACTGGTGGAGCGATGAGGAGGAGGAGGAGGAAATCGACTCGTCCGATGGGGCGGATCAGGAAATCATTGCTCTAATGAAGGATATTGTTCTTCAAGTATGCGAGACAGAACGTCGTGATGAACAGCAGGAACACGATTTGCTATCGGCGGGATGTAAGGACTCGTGGAGTGATGAGGAGTGAAGAAAGACGGCAGACCAGTTACTCTTCGGGAACAGGTTGTGGATGCAGATACCATTACTGATTAGGTTTTACTTGTATAACTCATAGAGTCGTAACTATAATTCTATTTTTCTTTCGCTCATATGAAATACGGACTTACTAGTATCCTATATGTCATAATGTTATCGAGCCAAGCCGGTATTTCGTGCCGATTTGGGTAGGTCAGTGGCGATTCGGCGTACGGCTGCGAAGCGGCCAGGTTGGCTCGGGCAACGAAGTTGGGATTGGGAATTACTGAAAAGGAACATATTATGATAAACGGTGAAAGAATAAAGAAGCGATGGGTAGTTATGACTAGAACAGTCCCGGAGCTGCCAAAGGCAGCCTCGTTGGAAATGTAAATCTCGAGTTACGTCAATTTTTCGCACAGTCCAGAAAGACGAATACGAAAACCCTTAGAGGTACGGGGTGTAGGTCAAGAGGTGTCATCGCGGTGGCGGTTAGCGACGAGTTCAAGTGATCAGCGAATGAATGTTCACTAAGGCCTTTGCATTATGCTTTTTCAATTGAAACGATAACTCACCTTCCAAGGGTTTCCTCTTCCTCCGCAGCTTTCTTTTTGAATTGGTACCAAGATGGGAAACGGCACGAAAAACAAGAGCAGGGACGGGACAATTAGAAAGAGGAGTCGCACCGAATAGTAAGATGCTCAAGCTTCACAGGGCAAACGATCGGGGACTAATTGAAGTTGCCGTCCGCGGTGAACTGGTTTCAGCTCCTGGTCAGTGCTGGACCAATTCGTTTTCGGGCCGTGCGCCTCGTTGCCATTGACAGCCTCACATTTTTATTTAGGACCTCATTTGGTCTGTGATCGTACTCTTTTATAGTCGCATGTTTCTAATTTAGCTGATATGATTGATGTAGTTTTGAATGTTATGAATTTTTCACCATCATTTTAAAAATAAGTATTAAACTGTGATTTTTTAGAATTGTGTATTAGCGGTGGTTGTTTGGGAAGAGGATGTCTTGAATGGCTGGTCCGAAACTGGAGATATAATGAAATTCCATAGAGAAACTTTCCTGTCAGAAAAGCCTACCTAGAGTTACTAAATGCCTTGTAGCCAAGGATAAATATTGATTTTTGCGCCTATGTAATCAATACCTGACTTATTTTCTGGGTTGGGGCATCGCTCGAAAGCATCCTTATCCATGGTGACTTAGGGAAACGTGCGGTACTGTAGCACACTGTCCTTACATCAGCACCAAGCAGTATAACATGTCACTGTAACCGGTAACGATGGTAGTTACCCACCCCACCTACTGTGTGGCATAAGGTCCGAGTTCGCGGCACGCATTGTTCACTGTTTCCTTTTTTTAGTACTTTTACGGTTAGGGAAAATGGCTGAGTATTTGTAGTTTTAAGTCATAAATTTTAATTCCAGTTTTAATTCTAGTGTTGACATATATTGCTGAGAATAGATGGAAAATAAAAGTTTTTAACAATTGGCGTTCTGTACCTGGGAATCAATCAAACTGCCTCTTCAATTACACGGAATCATTCAATCTGATTTGCAGTTATTGGCAGCGGTTCACTTGTAATCCTTCTGCAATCCGTCGAATCTCTTCGTTGATTTTTTTTTTCAAAATGAATTTTCAACTTGAATGCACGGTTCACGATAACGTGATTTCCGACGTCTCTACCTAGGATGAACCTGTGACCGCTAGGGATAGCATGAGGGACGTTGTCTGATCCAATTAATAAAAGCCAAAAATCTGGCTAAGCTGATGCACACACCCAGAGATGGACGAGTTTTCACGGCGTTGTAGGGACTATAGAGGTTGCACCATTTGCACCGGTACGCATCCGTTGCACGCAGGCAGCATACTGTAGCACAATGGCACACACACATTGGACAACTCGTCCAGATACCCCTTTTAGAAGTAATGTAGGGGTTGGACGAGAATGTGGCGCAACTTTTGCCGACATACTCTCGTCCAACCACTAATTTACTACTTTGATGAAGCCTTATATTCCTAAAATATGCCGATTACCACTTTTTTCACTTTTGAATTATTCTGGACTATTACTTCCCTTACACGTCTGAAACGGGACGCCTCAAAATTATCGCAAACCGTGCCTCTGAATAATCCTACTCATGATATATTACTTATGAGTAGTAGTAATGTTATAAGTGCCAACATTAAAGGCACAGTTCACGATAATTTTGAGGTACCCGTTTTTATTCAAAAAACGGAAGTATAGATTGGGAATAGTTCATCGGTAGTGAAGAGAGCAAGAGAATTTCGAGAGAAATATGGCTCCTCGAAAGTGGGGAAAATAGAGGTTGGACGAAATTGCCATGACGAAAATAACATGGAAGGGGAATTTGGACGAGATTTCAAATAATGCAATTGCGCAAAGAACTGACTACATCAAGCCAGTACTGTACAGAACTGTCTTTCACTATCGCTATGGGTCATGACAAGTTGTTTAAACTCCCTACATGGATTCCGTTGTGATCGATGCATCCTCCGGTGAAACTCGTCCTAGGGTGCACACGGGCCAATTTTTGAGCCTTTCTAACACCCTAACTAGGCCGTCCGACCTAATATTGCCAGTTACGGTATACGTGGGGGGCTCGAATTCATCCTGTGGGGAAATATCAAAAACCATTTTTATCGTGAACTGTGCCTTCAAGTTGGCAGTAGCTTTGGCATTGCCGGAAGGCTTTGGCATTGCCGGAAGGCAATCCTACAGTAACTCTGATCCCCAGGTTCGTTACCCAACAATGTGTTTATTAGTTTCAACTGCTTCACTGAAGTTACTGTTCCAGTTTGATCTTCACCTGTCAATTTGATCTACCAATCTCCACCTTCGTTCATTTCGTGATGCCTCTGCCGCCCGGCGTTCGTCTATCCGTCTTATTGATTTTTTGAAATAACTATTATTGCAACTTTTTTTGCAACTTAACTGCTTAGAACATACTGTAACTCTTGTTATTCTGTCCCCTTGAGCCACAACATTTACTGAATCTTGGCCTAAGTCGTCTGGGGATCGTTGGTTGGTGAGAAGGATACGGGCTCAAGATACGTTCCCATTTTTTGACCGATAATCCCTAGACGAATGAGCACGGGTACATCAAGTTGTCTGTGATTTCAAACATTTTTTTGCTCTCAATTGTCTCAAATTAAGAATTCAGTGCTTCTGTAAGGATCCCTCGGAGGATTCTAGAATATCTCTCCTTGTTTTCTTTCCGGCTACCTCAATCCGCCGATATTTGCGATGGAAAGCGCTGGTTTTTTGAACTTTTCCGTCTTGCTTCAGAGAGTCAAAACTAGAGTTTCAAGAAGGACAACAAATTCGACATCGAGTTATTCACATGCAGGAAGGCTTCAGAATTACGGAACATTGGATTAGGAGGTGAATGTAATGGCAGGTGAGCAAAAACTTTTGATTGACATGGAACCCGGCAGTGTTCACAGGCCCATGTTTTAGTGGAATCACGAAATCCGTGGGAAAGGATCACATCCGGATCGATCGGGTCCTCAATTTTCCAATGCCGCAGACTGTGAATACTGCCATAATTTTTTTTTCTGAGAGCACGAAGACATAGAAGTTTCCTACCGCTCGAGCCAAATCCATATTTTGGGCCTGAAAAAGTTTTGCTATTCGGATATGTTGATGAAAGAAGAAAGGCGCAGTTACCGATTTGAAGGCTATGTAGCCTATGCAATGGCCTGCAGTGGTCAGTGAATCCACCCCGGAGTAGAGCGGATTTCATAGCTCAGGAGTGCTTAGGAGGTAATTTTTTGGGGTTAGTTACTCGGACCGGACACGTAAATAGGAACTACCTTAGCACCGTCCTTGTTCTTCTTCCTCTTCCCTTTAGCTCGAATCCTTCGCAGTCCCACAGTCCGCTGCATTTGATAGGTCTCGCCACTTTCATCCCTCTGCGGCATGTTCTTCCCTTACCTCAGCCTTGGAACGGTCCTTCCTGATGACGACCCTTCATCTAATCTTTAGAACTCCTCGTGGTCGCTTTGAAACTTGAAGGCTTTGGCTTGCATGATATCTCCTATCGGATGATCTTATGTTTTTTGCAACACGTTCTCATACCAATGTCGACGCTGCTCCATCATCTTCAGATGGATGGGAGCTGTCTTCACGTGACTGTACTGAAGTCTTGGTTTCTTACCCATACCAACCGTCCTAGGTGAGCTGCTACTTCATGAAAATTGCAGCCAGAATTGGGATGGATATCAATCCAAAGCCACGGATCAACTGCAAAAAGCAATTGTACAGTAACTTACACACTTGGTACACTTGAAGAGCTCAAAAGTTCATACAGTATCGATCGAAGATATCGATTTCATCTTCAGGTGCCGAAAATTGGGGACTGTATCCTTAGCCTTTTTCTGCTTTCTTTGGAAGATCATGATTGGTCTCTCGCTAATTCCTTGGTTGCTAAGACCGGAAAATGTGTTCAGCGGATAGAGATTTTCGCAACGTTTTCGTTTTTGTACCAGTGTATAGGCTGGTCTCACATTGACGCTTCACTACAAAGACGAAGATGGATACGGTGGCCGGTTTCTTCTGCACCGGGATGAGTCATTAGGTACCCTAAAGACTACCTAAGCTGGCTTGGGTATGATGTCAGCAGCGGCAGAACCATCCATCATTTCAGTTTTTCGGGTGTGTCCACTCATTCAACTCCAGTCCGGAATCTTAGTAGTTTTTGTATGCTTATGTAATTCTTACAACGAAGTGCAAAAGCCAGCTTACGGCTGGATGGGCTAATTAATGCCCTTGCTTTCCGAAACTTCTATCCTTGTGGACAAAATTGCTATCAGTTCAGAATTGGGCCTCAGGGCTCCCGTATCGAGAATGTGTAGTGGATGTCCGACTGGTGCTAGTTCAGGAATCAGTAATGGGGTGTCGGGTGCCTGGAATTGCGGGAGTGACACAACTGGGGATATATCGGCAGGTGTCTCTTCTGCAGAAAAATTGTAGAGGAGAGCTCCCTGAAGTTCAACAAGAAGGGGGTTTGCGCCATGCCATCGACTTTCAGTTCCTTTTGCTGTATCACTGGATTGATTTGAGCTGAGCGAATTAGATTTGTGTCTCCTGGAATGCACAGGTGTGTTGTGTGGGCCACGAAACCACTTCCCTGATCTAATGATCTGTGGGAATGGTTCTTAAAGGGATACGGTAAATTACAGTAGTGTATGATTGTTCTTGCTTCAGGCATGGTGTATATCGTCTTCTACTCGAGTCATTAATATGAGTGAAGGCAAGAGTTGACTCACTGGAAAGCAACAAATCGACTGACCAAGGATGACTTCATGGCTCCTCGTATCGAGGTGGGTGGCTCGGTTTATACTTCTGAGAATAGAGCATCTTCAAAAATGCGCTAATCTAAAGAACGTCATTGTCGGAGCTGGCAAACCCTCCCTCCAAGGAGACGCCACGTATTCGGTCAGCATGCAATGTTATTGATCCGATTGAATGCGTATTGGTCTGTCACAGTGATAACGACGGAATGTCTGTAACTCATCGAACTTTACTCCAGTTGAGATATATAAGGGTTCTCAATGAACTTGATTAGTTTCCAGAACTGGCCTTCAGACTGGTTGCCTCCCTTTCTCCTTGAAAACCGAATGTAGCAGAGAGGTGGCTGTCAATTGGTGTCTTTGGGATAGGCCATGCATCCAACTATCGTTCACATCAGTAGTGGTGTTTGCACGCTCATAATGACTATGGAGTCATTCGGTGTGACCCATATTCACTCCAGGGCCTTCTCGGCTCCTTACGTCGACTCGACTAACTGATTGTTTGGAACTTACCAAACGTTTGGTCGTGTTGGGTGAGTTCAAACTGCCAGATTACTGTATAGCTCCTCTGACTTGCTGCGCTTCCATCTTTGGCTTGGGATAGAAGGGAACAGAACTCGAACCACCACACTTGGGTAGTCATTGCCGTTAATAAGATTGCAATTTTGCCATAGAAGGGCTCGATTTAATTCCCTCCCTCTCTTTGGAGAAGCAATTCCTAAACTTCTTTGAACCGATCTGCCCCTGATCATGTTATCAGTGACGAAATTTCTTGAGTTGGGTTGTTCGCAAAGTACGCCATGGTATGTGGGTCAATCGGCGATGACGACCGAGCGCGACATGATGCGCTCGGCCACCAATTCTTGTCAAAGATAACTGATAGCGGCAAGCGATCACTAGCCCCTATTTTGATGTTGCACAACTGGCATATTCAGGGCGCGCCGGTGTGATATTCGTAGGCTGATTCATCAGAAAGATAAGGTGAGGGGTGACTTCAAATAGAGTGTCTGAAAGAGAGCGAGAAAGAAGAGATGGCAGCGAAGTTGCAGGAATAAAGGCAAAAAGGCAAATCGGATTGATGGGTATTGAGCTCCCACTTAGGTCCGGATTATGGTAGGGTTCAAGATTCGAAGGGAATATTTGATCTTGAGTTTAGGAGTAACTGTTTAAAGCTGGATAGCTAAGATTCCCAAGGTGAAAATGCTGATTTTGAAAATGAGTGATGATTTTTTCCCCATTTTGTTATTATGACTTTATTATTTCATCGAAAAACTTGTTCCCAAAAAAATATTCCCACAATCTCTGGCCATTTTTTAATTTTTGCGGGAAGTTTCCCAATAATAAATCCAGATTCAAACGGAAATCAGTGTAAACTTATCAGTTAAATTGGAGTGTTTGTGAGGTAGTATAAGAGGGTCGTGTACATAACTTTCTGACATTCCCGAAGAACTACTTGGGGGGCAGTGATCCGCTGGAAGATTAATGGGTGGATTAACTAAACGTCACGGAATCGAACTGGTCAGCTCCAGTCGTAAAGAGTAGAGACGTCAGCCACGCCCGTTCCTACTGACTTGTTCTATGACCTTTACTTCTAAACCTGATCTTTTGAGGGTAATTTTATCAGACAATCGCTCGGAGGGTTTTTGTTTATTGTTTTCTATGTTGGGGCATTCATCAATAGCCCTTCGCCGTTTCCATCCCATATTGGAGCGCGCACTTTAAAATCTGTTCTAAAAGGATCCTTCTTTTTTGAAAAGGATCGGTTGCACCTATATCACTTGTATTCGATTTTGTATCATTTTCGAAAAACTCAATGTTAAGCAAAACGTCAAGCCCCGTAGGGGACTCGAACCCCTGACCGTTAGATTAAAAGTCTAACGCTCTACCAACTGAGCTAACGAGGCTCCAACGCAGCAGTTCGTCAAGGTTTCTGATGATTAGGCAGGTTTGCAATGGGTTTCTCCAGTGAACAGTAGACTAAGCTCTTGTAACCCTCACTCTTCCTTGGTTTCTTGCCACTTCACG
Source organism: Haemonchus placei (assembly GCA_900617895.1). Classification (NCBI taxonomy): domain Eukaryota; kingdom Metazoa; phylum Nematoda; class Chromadorea; order Rhabditida; family Trichostrongylidae; genus Haemonchus; species Haemonchus placei. Next base: position 8,737 of record UZAF01017192.1, on the reverse strand, counting down.
AAGACGGGATTGGGATTAGCTTGGGAGGCTAGGAAGCACTCACTGGCTCCAGAACAGAGTTTAGCAGCGACTTAGTAGGCAATGGTGATGAACGACTAGAAAGTATTGGTGGTGGCATTTCGTGTGATCACCTTCTTCAGAAAGATAAAGTCTCATCCTTCAAATTACCTTTTTTTGCATTTCGTAGACAGTCCGAGAAAAGCGGTGTCTTCAACATTGGCCGGACTCTACGGCTCACAGTAAACGCTTCATCGAACAGCTTCGTGACCGCAGAAGTTGAATGATTGGGGGTCCTGTCGCTTTGGTCTGATGATACGGTATGATCCCCGTCCAGAAACGTCGCAAAAGATTCTGTCATGGCCGTTAAGTTCAGTTGAGGTGATCTTTCGAATCCATCTTTGCTTACTGCGTTCGCCATCCATTTGTAATCTGATTGTGCCATATATGCGATGAATCAGACAACTATGGCTTTTTGGAAAACGACGAATAACCGGAGGTTTCGGATCGTTCATAGAAATCCATCAAGTGTTTCAAGAAGAGCTGGATGAAGGATCTCTTCGACGTTCCCCGTTCTGGAACGGGATTTTCGATAAGCTGAAGATTTCTCGACCGACCCACAACCAAAAATTCTAGATGATTGACTCAACCATGAGGGGATGCAAATGATCCCGAACTGCTGCCCTATGGATAGGATAACATGAAAATAGCCAATGTTCATTAGTCAGAGGTTGAGAAGAGGACTCCTTTCTCTTGCAATAATCGCTATTGTCCAGTAGTTCCCTGAACAGAGCAATGATCAATCCTTCCGCTGGCTTCGGTAGTCAGGGATGGCACGTCTTGGTATTTATGAGGATAAGGATGAAGTCTTAGGCGTTGATCAATACCGTTTTGGAAATCCGCCCCGCATTCGACTTTCATGCAGAGTCGCAGTGACGTTTGAATGCGCATGTGGCCTATACAATGACTTGCGGTGACTTACCGAACTACAAGCCAGTGCCTCTATCCTACCAGAAGAGTTGGGTATCGATTCACAGATCCCAGAAAGATGAAAGGCCGGAATTTCTCCGGCACGCGACCATACCGATAACGATCTTCGCACCATAAGTATGGTAGTGCGCCCCTGTTAGCTCTATCCAATCTTCACCCACATAAATAAATACGTAAAAATAAATAAACAAAGTGAATTGGACACATTGCGTTTTAATTGGGAAGTCGTAGGCCACGTTAACTGACACGAAGCGATTAGCACAGATTTGTCGCAATCAATTTGTCATAGAAGTATTTTTTGTTTCCGTACGTTTTCGGAGCGTGGAGGTTCCAGCCACTGGCATCGTACGTTCTGCATCAATCAAATCTTTTGTGGGATTCCGATTCGATTTGTCCCTGGAGTGCTGATGCCAATAGAGTGGGTACCCCGAATTTTGAATTGCAACAGATATTTGAACCATTTTTTTTAGTGACTCCATCCAAATACTAATCTAGTTTTTCATTTTCTTTTCAAGCCTTGGGAGGAGTTGTAGTGGCGAATGGCGCACTATATCACATGCACGGTCAGGG
>UZAF01017191.1:0-52362 GCA_900617895.1 Haemonchus placei | reverse complement strand
CCCTCCACCTGTTCTGAAGGTATATTATAGCAGAACCGAGTGGTACTGGGAAGCAGTGCTCCGAATTCTGAATTCTTATTTCTCGTGAAAGTAAAATTATCTCTAGAAGGTGAATTCTGGCATAAAAAAAATGGTTTGATCTCATAGCTATGAGAAGAAGCCTTCGTAATCTCACAAACGTGGCGAAAAACTTTATTCTGATGTTTGAATATTTTGAATATTAATTGGGCGTCAGGAAGCGTCTTCAGAATGGAATAATACACCGCTGAGCTCTTCCATTCAACCTAATCAGTACCACGGACCAGGTCCATTGTTTGGAATTATTTGAGCTCCTGATCCTCCTCCTGCTCCTGTTCCGTAAGGGCCCATTCCTGCTCCTCCAGCATAGGGTCTTCCAGGACCGCCATACGGGTATCCAATTGGTCCTGTAGGTCCTCCATATGGAGGTCCACCATATCCATTCCAAAACGGACCTCCGGGTCCTCCATACGGGTATACTCCTCGTCCATTGGGAAATGGTCCTCCAGGCCCGAAACCTCCTCCAGGGAAAGGCCCTCCGAGCCGTCCAGGATAAGGTCCGCCGTAAGGACCTCCTACCTGCCCTCTAGGATAAGGTCCACCAGGTCCAAAGCCAGAATAAGGGCTAGGTTGTCTTCGGAATCGCATTCTGGAGTGCGGTGCTACATGAGTTGCCTGTTGAGGAGATTTTCTGTCAAGCGTATCGCCGTGTGCCGCATCCAGTCTCTGTAATGAATCTTGTGTTCTTCAGGAATACATATCTCTATCAAAAAATCTTTCACAAACTCTAAAGAAATCATAATTCTAGTGATTTTAACTTGTTTTTTGTTGATCTAGAGGAAGAAACGTACCAATGATGTTGCTAGTGACGCAACAGCAGCAAGCAAGACGCACGGCCGCATCTGAAAATTTTCAGATCAGTGTTGGTTCTATTCCAGTATTTCTGCATTTGATTTCATTTGATGATGCATCCTCGAGAAAGCGGCCAACAGTATAGCTTAGCACGATGTTCAGTAAATAACCATGCCGTTCACAATAGACGAAGAGCTTGAAGTTCGGAGTGACTGCCCTGATTTCAAAGCTCGAGACATGTTCACGAATTCAATGAGAGGAAGGAGTTGAAAGAAAGCTCATTTTCTTTTAAACCCCATATGCCTCAGAAATGGAGGCTTAGGGAGTTTATATTTTCCGAGGTTTAGGCCTTTTGAACCATATGCGTTTCCAGATTACGAGAGCCAGGGAACGAGGACGGGATTGCGGTCTTCGACGAGTTGCAAATGTAATATGTACGTATTAATATATATGTGATTTTCATTGCACAAATTATAAATAAGCTGTATAAACACAAAAAAACTACAGTGAATGTATGATGTAATGAATATGACATAATAAATATTATATGGTGGCTATATTGATTTGGTTGATTATGAGGGTGTCCACAAGGTTTAGACATGGCTAAGTGATGGTAATATTTTTGTGGCCCTTAAAGCCTTAAAGTTTTTCAAGAAAAACAACCTGTTTTTATTGGGGTCGAAGCCTATTACTTTTCCCTCTTATACTTCAAGATTCAGTAGACTGGCTGTGATGGTCCAAGCGATGAGCGAAACTGTGGCTGCGTCGGTGATATGTGCAACTCAGCCAGAAGCCTTACAATCGGCATCATCGGACCTTTCCTACTAGCTTTTGAGTACTATAAATTGTTAAAAATTGTACAGACGGAATGCTTTGAATGGAACTTCATCCGTCTCTGAAAGCAAAAATATTTCAGAGGCTCTGTAAACAATGCAAATTTTGTTGACTTTTTATGGTACTGACAAAAAATAAACACAAACACATGTCATTATTTGGTGCACAGTTCTATGATTTCGTTACATGTGCAAGCATCGGTGAAACATTTTTATATAATCAAACACCACTAGTTATACATTATGATACATTAAAATAATAAATGATACAGATGATTGCTGTCCTCAATAACGAATCGAAAAGCTATGGATTGAAGTCGAAAGAGGAAAAAACAGCTCAACAAGTTACTCGTACCAAAAATCCATAAACGGAAGCGGACCTAAACTTCCGCTGAACAAGTCAAGTATTTAAAACGGATAAGAACAAATGACGGTACACAACAATGTAATGGATGAAGAGAGATAGTTAGAAAGTTCAATAGTTGGGTCATTCGGGGTATGAAATTCTGTAAAATCTACCAGGACGAATTGACCCAAACAGCATGATAAAAATGTATCACGAGGAAACCCTTGTGGACCACTTAAAAACAATGGAACCAACGAAACTTAGCGCGTGAAAGAGGTCCCTGAAGCACCATACCAACTTCTAGTTGCTCCTATCGAATCAGACATCTCAGAAAATCGTCTTGATCGCGTAGGCGGGCGATACATGGAGGCATTTTGCCTTCGAACAAGACATCAACAACATTCAGTAGATACTTTCGGAATGGATGATTGAATGGCACCACTACACCAGCCTCAAGTACTTCCATGAATAATCTGTGTAGCTGTTCACTGGATACCGTTTCTGGATCCGTACGGTACATTTTGGGAAAGGAACGGCGTGTACCAGATGAATCCTTGTGTGGCTTATCCAGATCAGAGCGATAGCGTTCGTATCCTCGTTTGAGCTCGGAAAAGATCCAATCCCTTAAGGGATGAAGGTCATCCAGTAAAGGATCGTAGTCACGTCTGGCATGGTATAATCGGAGCACGAGATCTTCCAAGTCGCTTATTGGGCGACCTCTTTGGGTTTGTGTATTCAACTGGTAAATAAAATGGCTTCGTTGCTTAAAACGTACTAAGGTATCCATATGGAGCTCTAAGAATAGCCGATTTAACCAGTATGGACCAGCTTCATCACATCGTGCTTTGCCCATTGTAATTAGCATGGTGTTCCATGAAATCATAAACCATTTGCTACCATCAGAAAGATCGACAAAATCAAGCAGACGTCTTGTGGTGTTATGAATAAGCACTTCGTGGCCTGGAGCAGGAAGATGGCGGGCATAGCGAGGTAACCGCTCACTGCGGTAAAGCCATCGACCTGATTCTGGATGGATGAAGCGGCATTCTTCGACGGGATCATCCAGGACATGTTCTACAGGCTTCAGTGAATCACAAAATATGGTAAGGTCCATGCGAAGCTTCGATTTGAGCTCTTTCGCTTGATCTCGGGTCCATATGTACATCGGATCACCTATACGGATCCATTCACCTCTTCCATCAGTGATAATTTCATTTACATCATCGAAATTAGGATTTAGGAAAACATCGATGTGAAGCCGATGCCAGTTTTCATCCTGAGGATCTATACGAAAGTTGAGCTGGAATGTCAGACGAGGATAAGATAAATGGTAATGTAGCATGAGAGTGTACATGTTGTGAAAGGACCTCCCACAAATTATACATTTTTCTGTCTCATACTGATCCATCACCGTCAACCAACCCATTTTTTGAACCTCTGTCAAATTTTCATAGTTCGAAACCCTTGATGTGGGCTCGATTCCGAAGAGATTGGTTGCCTTATCACTGTCTTCACGAGGAACCATACCCGATGAGATACGATATGTTATCAAAGGAGGGATTTCCAATCGTAGCCAGTTTTGCACGATTGCCAGATGGGTTCTTCCCATGCTTTTCAATGGGCGAAATGCAGAAGAAGCCGAGAGTTCATCGTCCCCTTCAACTCCATCTGATGACCTTGAACTTTGCTCAGAAAAGCTGCAATCAGAATCATCTTCGTATATGGGACCGCAAATAACCCTCATTTGAAGAAATGGATTCGTATGAAGACGTTTACTCCAGTATTCCAGTTCGGATACAATCATTGGAGAAGAAATATCGTTGGTCAGTTTCTCCTGTTCAATTAGTACAACGTTGTTCTCGCCTACTATAAACCCTCCATCACCATTCCAAGGAGCTTTGTTTCTGTAAATTGCCTTTGTTCCCAGAAGCGTATGCTCAAAAATAACAGGATGATCTTGGTTGGCGGTATCCGAACGCATTATCCGACTGGGTAGATGCCGAAGAGCATGACCATCAACGCGAATCCCTTTCAAATTGTTAGTGACGTCCACTCGAACCACAATATACACCCGAAGCTGTGGATCACTGGGAATTGTGGGTACGTCGATCGAAACCGGGGACATTGGGACATTTACATTAACGGTGAATGTAGCCGATGGGAGTCTCTCTGGCTGTTCAAAAACATCTCCTCTCTGACGTACTGTGTAAACTTGAACTTTGGCTAATCGTTCACCTTCCAAAAGATGATGACACACCATTCTGAAGGACAAAGTTGCCGAGTCCTGGGAAATACATGCTGATTGAGCCGGAGAACCGATACAACCATTATCAAGCGACTTCTCAACGGATTCCTCTATAAAGTGCGGATGAAATATCCCATTAGCTTTGAGAAATACCCTGTATGCTCGATTTCGGTAAAGAACACGCCTGTCCTTGGTCCTCTCGAACGCGGCCAAAGTTCCAATGGAAAAGTGGAAATTTCGGATGTCCTCAAACTCGCGGATATTTCCCTCAATAGAATTTCTAGACAATAGCGCTTCCACCAAATCGCAAAGACGTTCCTTCCTTTCTCGAGGAGTTCTCCGCACAGGTGATCGGATAGGCTTCGAAGGCCATACTAATGGTGGTTCATCTTCACCAAACGTAAAAGAGGGAACAGCTCGATCTGCGAATGCCATTTGATACAAAAGATTTCGACGTAAATACGGTTGAAAAACTGGTCGCGTTCCAGCATCCAATGTCGACATAGCTTTATATGTGCGAAGAGAAGATAACATCCTGTCACGGAAATCTGACGATGTCATTCCATTCAGAGCATGAGCGGTCAATTCCTTGAGATATTCATTAGGATCTCGAGCAGGACTATTCTCATCAACATTTTCTTCACAACTGAAGATAAGACTTCTTTCCGTTGCCGGTGGATCCGTCAAACTTCTTGCATTGCTCAATTTAGTCCTCACAGAGGTAATAACAAATCTACTCGCGGGAGATTCGTTGTCATGGTTAAGCTCTTTCATCTTCTTTGAAATCGGCTCAACAGGGTCATTTTTAGGGAAGTCTGAGTGCTTTACAGTGTCTTCTTCTGCGTGTTGGCTGACCAAGATGGAGTGAGGCTTATTTATCGTCCTCAGCTTATGTCGNCTTTGCCTGTCCTTTTTACGATGGAGCATCAGAACAATCGTTCTCAGGAAGCAGGTTCCTTCTGAAAACCAGATTCCTTTGTAATTTTTGCTTTTTTTTAGAAAAAAGACTTACCAGTGATGATGTTTCCACTGACGCAACAGCAGCAAATTATACACACAGGTGCATCTGAAAAATTTCCAGATCAGTGTTGATTCTGCCCCTGTATTATTGCATATATAGACACATTCTCGAACAAGCGGCCTTGGGATACCCCAGGATGTTCAGCAAGCAACCATACTGTTCACAATCAGCGAGGAGCATGATGCTCGGATATTCCTTAAAATCAAAAGTCAAGACATGTTTTCGACTTCAAGAAGGAGAAAGTGTTGAAGAGTTGTAACGCCGGGTTGTTTTTTTCCCTTCTGACTCCATATTGCTCAGGATCGGAGACCTAGGATGTCATATATTCCCCAGGTCTAGGCCTTTTGGACGCTCACATAATTGAGTACATTAATACTACATTACATCATTCAATATTAGATGATATTATGAACGCAAGGGAAATGAATGCGATGGGATGGGGGTCGGTCACCCACAAGTAAAGTCCAATACGGATAAGACTTCCTAAAATCTCCTTGTGTTTGTGAGATCACTTCACAATGTTACTGAAATGCAGTCTGCAGTGCGGAACAAAATCGGCTTTACAACTCTTTCACAGCTCTTCCACACTACCCGATCTCTCGGTACTTGCGACCAATGAAAACAATCTCCCCAAAAACATTCGGTAAACGAATCGACTGACTGGGTTGGGAGTCGTCATAGTAGCGGTCTTGTTTCATTTCTTGGAAGCAGTTCTGTGACTTGGAAACCCCACCTGTTATTCATTCGGCGAAGTAGGTGACCATTTAAACTTAGCTTTGCAAGCTTTGACGCCAACAGTGACGTCGGCTGGCCGTAAGACGTCAAACGAACACGCCTATCAGTCACTTAAAGGCACAGTTCATGAGAATTTTGGGTAATCCAGGTTATGACGAAAAGTGGAAGACAAGATGTAAAACACTGTAACGAAGGCAAAGAAACTGCGTGAATCGGCGTTTCCAAAGTGGAAAAACGCTTCGAAATAGTGTTAAAAAGGGGGCTGGACGAGAATGAGACCAGAAAAATGAAGAAGAGTGGGGCGTTTGGACGAGATATACAACATGTCTCATTGCGTACTTAGGATCGTGGTGGGGATAGCCGACTACGGTAAGCGAAAATTCATTTACTCATAGGCATAAGTTAACGAAAAACCCAAGTAACAGCAAAAATAGCCCACTTTTTTCAGCCTCTTGAGCTAGAAAATTAAACCAAGGGTTCGCAGCAGTAAAAAGATTGACAAAGTATAAAAGAATAGGAGAAATTCTTCGTCACATTACTCGGCGATCAGCTGATTGCTTGTGGGTCCTGGAACGAATATTGCAATCTATATCGTCTCGATACTCGTCTGAGGTGATATCGATCGAGGGGCGGGATGTCCGGGCGATCCTCTAACGGGGCTCCTAATGTGCATTAGCTGTTGAGTTTTGAAGCTCGACTCGACAGCGTCCCCCGTGTAACCTTTGGGAACCACTGAGCGTTCCTGGGGGGAGAACTCAGAAACCATTTTTATCGTGAGCTGTGCCTTTAAAGATTTTCTCGATTTATAAGTGCACGGTTAACGTTAAAATTGGTTTCTAAGATTTCCACATAGTATGAATTCGAGTCCCCTGTGGTACCATATGTGTCGAAGTTAGGTCGAAACGTCCTGGATAGGGAATAATACTCGACCAGAGATTGTATAGTGAAAAATCCCCACCCCCTTTAGGCTGACAACGGAATCTAATTGTCGTGCACCACTTTCGTATCGGAGCAACATTTGTGAAGAAACGATAAGTTAATCGACCGAGTCTGACTATTATTTATATTAGACTGTATCCTTATACTATAACTGTTCTATTCGGCTGAAATTATTCATTCTCTGCTGTTGTCGAAAGGTTCAGATTAGTAAATCATGTTTTTGAATTCATATAGTAGTTATTTGCATGATGTTTTGGTTAACTTTTATGTGGTTAGAACCCAATATTAGCATGCACTCGACAATGGCAGTGTGGTGGGTTAAAGTTGTAAAATTTCATATCTTGCTCTTTTTCTTTAAAGTAGTTCAGCAACGTGTTTGTAGATATTGCATTGTTTAATGTAAGCGTCATAATCTTTATATGTCTTGCATACGTACTTTGCTGTGTATGTTTATTTAGCACGTGAATTCCGAAAAAAGTGGGGATGGTAATTTTTTACACTATTGATTATTCCTTTTTCACTTGATCATAGGTATAATTCATATAAGCAGTATTGTATCTTGCTAAGAACATTGTGTTTGTCTGCTTTGAGTATTGCACGTGGACCATCACTTTCGCTAAAATCCAGACGCGATAAGTTCCTTTTGAATGTCAACTATGTTACTTCTTCTTTTCCTGCTTATTCATTATAGTCTCATCTTTAAAAGTAGAAATGGTATAGTTAACATCCAAAGGGAACTAACCGCGCCTGAATTTCAGCGAAAGTGGTGGTCCTACGTGCAGTATTCATGTGTAAGTGAAGAAAATGGTTCAAAGCAAACAAACACAATGTTCTTAACAAGATACATTACTGCTTTTACGTATTAATAACTATGACCAAGTGAAAGAGAAATAATCAGTAGAGTAAAAAAAAAAAACTCTCCGCCCCTACTTTTCTCGAAATTCACGTGCTAAATAAACATACGCAGCGAAATACGTATGCAAAACATATAAAGATTGAGGCACTTACATTAAACAGAACAATATCTATAAATATATAAACTAGTTCAAAGAAAAAGAGTAAGATATGAAATTTTAAAATTTGACTCACCATACTGCCATTTCTGAGGGATTGCATGCGAATATTGGGTTCACTGCATAAAATTCTTCAAATCAAGGTCAAAGAGTGTTCTTAACAATTAATAAGAACATCTCAATAACTCAGTTCGAAGAAATTGCAATATAAAAAGGGTAACAGTAATAAAATGTTGTTTACGCACTGAAATGCATGAGTTTCCCTCGAATAAAAAATATTTACAAGATTTTATGCAATATTTTGCTCAAAATATCTCACTATCTTTAATCAGCTCTTGAGGAATATTTTTGAATTCTATCACAAACGTTCCATTGAAAAAGAATCAAGGAATGCGCGAATAAAAAATAAAAAATATATATTACCACAACTTAACCAAAACTTCATGAAGAAAACTACTATATGAATTCATATACATAAGATACACACTTTATCCTTTCGACGATAGCAGAGAACGAATATTCCAGCCGAATAGAAAAGAATAACAGTTATAGAATATCGGGGGAGTAAATCTGATCAGCAAAAAAATGAAAACAGCTGTTTGGTGTGTTGTACGCAACTGCAGACACAGCTCACCCAAAAATGGTCCACGCCTTTTTTCTGCCTCAAACCCGTCGAATGCCATTTCATCACTAGTTTTATTTCTTTATGTATTTCTCGCTTTCTTCTTTATCGTTGTACTACTGTAGGCCGTATCTTAATTATTCGTCAAAAACTGGATACCCCAAAATTATCGTAAACTGTGCCTTTGAAGATTCAATCATGTAGCTGGCTGCCGTCCTTTTTATCATAAGTTGGCATTCTAGCTGATAGATTTCACCTGCCAATGAACAGGCATCTTTTTCCCGTCAGGACATTTGATGCTGCCGTTCATTTCATACTGCTTATAGCATAGCTAACCTCGAATAACTATTGCTTGATGTTGTTGTTAGGAATGTTTACTGATCGGATGATATCCAGCCGATCAGCACAAAAACGCATCGTTGCCTTACAGCCCTGTACTCCGCGGTATTTACTGCTACTAGAACATTGTAAACCACCAAATTCACTAACCTGGGGAGGCTTGTTGTCGACCCTGCCTTCAGGGTGCTGGATCTTGAAGAGGCTTCAATCGTGGCTGCCTCTTACAACTGTAGACGTAACGATACCACCGGCCACCGAATCCCCGTCACTGTAAAGTAACCGCTAAGCAGTTACGACGAAAAAATCCTGCAGACCGTGCCGTCCCCCATCGAGCGTTAGTTACGAGGAGGGATGGTAAGAGCCGCAGGATGAATTTTCTCATCGAATACTTGATTAACTCATAAATTGCTATCAATAAATATCGCCAAAAGAGGTGGATCGTACGGTAAACTTGGATTTGAGCGTGAACTCTCATAATTCCCTAAGTAAATTAGAAATCCCACATAGGAACATTTATTAAGAACGGGAAAACAATCTACAACAATCGATTCACTTCTACATAATTATCTAAAATCACTAGATGCTGTAATGCACAATCTAGACAGCATAAGTAAACTATTTGTACCCTCCTATCAAGGATTATAATAAATTTGCACAAAAATGTATAGAAAAATCCATTGATTAGGCTTTCAACCTCAAACCTCAATCACACGCAAAAACTGACAATTCTAGCGAAGTTTGACTCAAATGTCTAGCAGAAAAATAGCTGCCCAACACTAACAGATGGCAAAAATCAAAGCACAGGATAAGCAAGAAGAGATTTTCACTCGAGATGCAAAGGCGACGAGAAATCGACTAATCCCTCCCCATGAAATACAACTATTATATTATACATTTGTAGCCGATAGTTTCACAAACAGAAGGATGCGGTCGGGCGCATTCCGTTATGACATAAAGTCCTTGGTAATGATTCTCGTCAGGACCCGATCCGAAAACGAATCCTCATTGAACTTCTCGTCCCGCAGTTGGTAGATCTGAAACATACGGTGCAAATTCATCATCATTCAGTTAATTTTCCAAAAGCCTATTAAGAAATATTTATTTAACCAGATTCCTAGCGTGAAGGTTGTGTCTAGAAGGTTGGCCCGGACAATAATTGAAAGTAGGAAAACAGACTGTTCTAATACTACTGGGATATCCTAAAAAGGTTAGAAAGACAAAATTCCGAACACATTTACTTTATTAGTTTTCACTCTAATTTCCCAATTGGTACGGGAGGTGGTTGGGGGAGGGGGAGGAGTTAATAGTAAATTCCACCATACTGACTTTGAATGTGATAATTTAGTTCTGCATTGAAGATAGTCTGGATAAATATACATTTAGCTCCAGTCCCGAACCTTTTGAATAACGCGAAGATCCATGATCGAAGTCAACTTCTCGAGTGGCTCCGGTCGTCCTTCAATCTCCTTCGCCAACTTCTTCATTTTTGACCCGTCTTTGTCATCGAATATGCATACAAGGATGTTCTTGCTCGTATCGGCGATACCAAATGTTACCAATGAATCGGAGATCTGCAAAAAACCAAGGATACTAAAAACAATTTACTGAAATCTGCAGGATTGTTAAAATTTTTCAAACACGAGGCACTCTAATATAAGAATCAAAATGGGAGGCGGAGACGAGTGGTCAGGTGGGTAAATGGTTGTTTCTAGTTCAATAACAGCTCTACTTCAAAGTATATAGCTCTTCACCATCCCGAAAATGCGTGACATCAAAAATTACGGTAAACAGTAAACAAAGACAAATATAGGGCCGAATGCATAACGCCCAGGGTAGTACAGGAGAGAGTCACCCAAGAAATGTATGTTTGTGGTGGGTCAGATAAGTGACGCCGGAGCAGAGTATTCTACACCTCCGGTACCGCCAAAGCAGTAGATGAGCCGGGTATCTCCCAGGGCATAGAAAAAACTTCTAGAAGGGTCGTCAACGACATTCCAACCCTATCCGACCGACTGAAAGCCCGACTAAAACAGCCTATGCGAATTGGGGAGGAAAAGCTGAAGGAAAAAAACAAAAAAACATTGGAAACATAAGCTCAGAAGGGATCTTTTTGCCAAGTCTTGCATAAAGTTTAATCAGAAAAAAGTACATTTCGACTCGGCGACAAACTGTAAACAAGTTCTGCAGCAAGACTTCGAGTTGACAGACGATTATGGGCAGCTTGGTGGACAGCTCGATTCGCAGCTGCCAACACAATGAACGGTTCCAATACCTGAAATTGAAAATCAAGAGTGGGGAACAACCTGTAATGATGAGAGTGAAGGAGACTCGTGAAGAAAGGAAAATCATTAAGAAAAATGATGCTGAAAAACTTTACAAGGCCCAGTGATCCACTACCAAGAACCGGCCGAGATTGTTGTTAAATGGAAATTTGAAAGCAGAGGAAGAAAACTTACCAGTTCGGCCCGTATCATAGCAGCATCGATTTCGCCTTTTCGCAACTTATCGCGAAGGACATGCTGAAAAAAACGAAATGAATACTGGTTAATCCCTTGGCCTTCCTTTTGCAAAAACATTTGAAGTACCGTACTCACAGCATTTTTAACATCAGTAAATAGACATATGCGAATTGCTCGCCGTTGCGTTATATCATAAGGATCCGGTTGAAGCTCATATAGTCGAGATGTACCCGGCGACATTCGTTTTTGACGCCTGAAAATACGAAAATTAAAGTTGAAAATCAATTCCGAGGCAAAAATTGGAGCAATAGTTGGAAGTGAACAAGAAAGGGCTCTAAGAAACTGTCAGTAGCTCAAAAGATAACGAAGGCGAAAATCGGTGTAACAACATAGGATATAATTGGCCCTGAATTGTAGATTACCTTCTTCTTACAGTAGAAATGATTTTCTCGGAAAAATCACTTTTTCAAAAGAAACCTTTTCAATTTGATAGCTCAGAAGCTAAAGAAGAAGCTTGGAAGAAGCGCACAGAAAAGGGCGAGGGCAATCCTACGAATCTCATTCATCTCTACTCTCTCCCATTAAACCCTTTCCGAGCCCATTCCCATGGGGAATTTTTTTTTACCGTCCATTTAAATGCGACTTCACTTAAATGAAAGCTTCGTAAGGGCAGAAAGACCTTCGAAAAGATAATTAGTTATCACTGAGGCGTATCTCGTCGTGCAAGCAGAAAACACCCTGAGCTCCACAAAGTATGTCACAGAGGATGAACCTCAAGTTTCCGAAAATCTGCATCACTGTCTGCAAAAACTGGAACACAACCACTTAACCGAGGCCCTTGAATAAATTCAAGCGTGAATCATAATCGACCTAGCAGCTACAGGCGTCATTGTTCTTAGGATCAGTGTCGTCAGTGAACGCGATGTAGAACAGAAAAAATGTCACTACAATCTCGATGAAGTGGGCGGAAATCGCGACATTTCTCTGTCAATAAATCTTCAAACACAAAAACTACCCCGCAAAAGTGCTATCGATAGCATAGCAAATTCTATTTTTCAAAGAGGAAGCTCTCGAGAGATAGCAGGACAAGCAAGCCGACAGCTTGCAGGGTTTCTGAGACAAAACTGATTGTGACATTTGTAAGTAACCTTCGGTGTAAGAATGATAAAAAACCACCGGCTCACGCATGGAGCATAGCCAGTTGTTGCAGAAACAGAACGAGTACAAGTCCCCTGATACGAAGGACCTCTATGAAATAATCTAGCTTGAACGCATTGATCATAATGAAGGCTTCGTTTAAATCCTTCCTATTTTCTGAGGATAGGACACAGTCAAAAATATTGGAAAAAACGGCCTTCTTACACAGTTTTGAAGGTGGGTGCTCTGAAGTCCAATGAAGGTTTACTTGCTGATTTCAGTGGGTGAATATTAAGAGTCCAAGGATTCGAGGGTCACAGGGAAACTCGGCCGCTCAAAGTTTGGGCGCAAGTTCTCATACATACTTTTTCAGTGGACTTGGGACAAATGGGAAAATTTCACTGTTTTTGTTCACGTTTGCTAAGCAATGTGACTAGAGACTGGCCGTGGCCTACCAGGCAAGAGAGAATTATTCTAAGCTATGATTGCCCAATTTCGGAAGCGTTTCAAAACATTAAACCAATATATGTCGACCATTATGGGAGGCCACGAATCAGGAGGGCTATGATTTATACAAATTATGCAGAACAAATAGCTTTAAACGATGGAAAATGACTCAGATTGATGGGAATTGGAAGAAAAGTGGGAATTGTCGAGCCGAGGCTGCGTCCCTTTCTTTAGAATTCAGAGGAAAGGCTCAGAATTATTATGAAACGACATAAACGTATTGAAATCGAATGAAGATCTCAGCGCTCTCTACTTAAAGGAAAAGCACTGAGTTGATCTAACGGAAGGAAGGACGAGATTCTAAGGAAGGCAAGTATGAAAGAGATCGAGTATATTTTTGCAGGGACTGAGACCTCAGGTTGCCCGGAATGCGCCCGATTAGAAGAAGTGGTCAATATGACGCACGCAAATAAAATGTCATCGGGTGAATGAGAAATGTCATCGGATTTTTGAGAGGGAAGGCTACACTGACGAAGAAATGTGAACGAACATGCAATAAGAACTACTCAGAAACTACTCGTTGCAGTGCTTAATGGTTTCTTCTGGCGCTAAATCTAATAGCCTAGAGAGGAGGAACTGCTTGTTTCCAACTGGAATTGGATGAACCATAGTACAGAAAATACTATTTTCAACGAGTCACTCTTAGTTATCACGATAAGGACCCGTTTCTTCGTAGATAGCTTACGAGCAACGAACATTTCTTATTCAATTTTTCTCAAGAATCTCGTCAACTTGCAAAAATACAGCAGTTAAGCTGCAATGAACATGTTTATTGTAAACTTTTACTCATTTTTTATTTACCTGTTTTTCTAGGTTAAAATATTCTTCCTATGCCAACTATTTATAAGGACTACAGATTACAAGGAGTTCAGCTTACAACTTATGACCATCATAACTACAAGTTACCAACCATTTCAAGCCAGCGATCGCTAGTGCTTTACTCAGGGTCACCATTCCTATCAATTGTAGGTACACAATTCGCCCAATATAAAAAAACCAAGGGAGCAAATTTACATACGTTGGTTCCCAGTAAATTAGAGGACCTTTAACGGAAATTCATTAACTTTATGACACCTCTCAATACCTGAGGCACAAAGATAAACCGCATACCTAATTTTCATGGATATATCCTTTACAAATGAAAAGGAAACATAGGGTGCTGGTCAAGGGATCGCTACCAGACGCATAATCTTGGAATTAATCTGTAGGGATGATTTATTGGTAGCATACTATCTCGAGTGATAAAAACAATGGCCAGTGCATCTGCCACTCCCCAGAGTTTATTGCACTTTGAGAAGTAAATGCAGTAAACTCTGGGGGTAATAGCAGGTCCATACAATTAAGGTTCAAAATAAAGTCAGTTCGATAGGCACGTCTTAAGACACAGATTTACACGATGGACTCAGTCCTCATCACTCCCTATCAAATGTTATCGCCTTTTCAAGGTATGTAAAACACTGTCAATATTTTTCAAGACACTTATTTCTTCCAACCTGGATTATCCCCTTTACCCCACGCTGGAAACCAAATATCCGAGATATAAACCTTCCGCTCCCGATAACTAGCAACAATAGTATTAGTTCCCTGGCTATTCGTAGTCAGCCAAGCGTTATCCATCAGTACCATCGAGAAGCGCTATAATCCCTTAATCCCAAGCACAGCGCGGTGGTCGTCAAACAAATCCGTTGGGGCACTGATAACTAAGCCTCCATTACTGAAACCGATTTACATTCGACTTGACATGGTCCAACTGCTCCTGTTCAGGATAATGTTCAAAGATGTCATATCGATGAAAACGAATTCTCTTACGTATTGGGAATTAGTTGAAGTAAGAGAACAGGGGGTTCGAGATAACCAGAGCCGAGTTGGGCATTGAGACCGAGAACTATTCCAGGCTGCATGGGCACGATAGGGATTTCTCCATGGAAACGAATCCTACTTAATCTTACAAATCTGTCAGTCATCGTTGTTGATCATCGTTGTTGGGCCAATACTGACAAGTCTCACTCCCCAGAGCATACATGCCCAATCCTTGACATTCATGGTAAAAACATGAGACCCGTTGGCCTCAAAACAATTTAAATATTCAACATATTCAACTGACCAAAAAACTATCAAATCAAAATTGACAAGACGTCATTTCTATCAATCAAAACGGAGACGTTTTAAGACAAATCAAGTTTTTAAGGCGTGATGGACAGTGGCAGCGGGTTGCCCTCTATCATCTGCCGCAACAATAGGGAGGAAGATGCTAGAAAGTCTCCCGATGAGGAACGCTCCGATAAAACAGTCGAGTTCGAGGGAGTTAAGAGAGCAAGACGCCGATATGACAGCTCTAATCGAACAGCTTGAAGTCGTTAACGCAAATGGCAACAGACAAGAGATTAGGCTGAAGACCTGATCGATAGACTAAAGCTCCTGAGCAACACATCAGAAGATGAATGACGTTCCCAAGCTTCAAAATAAACGAACAGGGAACTAACCCAAGATCAAAGAGAACCCGAAAATCTCCTCCGCTCGATCTAAATCATGCCATTTCCCAAAAATATGACACTACTGAGCAGCAGCTACATGTTCAAGCGGAGAAAGCCGAGTCTTTTCCGCTCTGCGAGAACATCTGGCCATGGAACGAATATATATTCGATGCATGGAATCTAAATGAGCACTAAAGAACGCGTAGAGCGGTGGCTGCATAATAGCTGCTGTGTGAGGACAGAATTCAACGTATGAATTGCCAGACATTGCGAAAAAAAATGCAAATTTAACGGCTTTTAACGGCTGAGCGCAGCATTATGGACAACGTCGCCACGCTTGACTCCATCTGCAGAATCGATTTCCAGTCACTCCGCTAATATCACCACATCTAATGGTCTGTCAGCAACTAGGAGCTTCGTGAGCAAAGCTCATAAACATTTCGCCAGTTTCTTCGCCTTATAGTACCCGGAAAAACCCAATTTGTAACTGAACACAAATATTTGCAGTCAATCGTCGACAGCATTTCCTTACAGCAGCTTACGTCAGAAAGGATGATTCTATTAATGCTATTTGTGATTTAAATTCAGTTCAACAAAAATTCATCAAAAAGCTACAAACAACTGCAGATGAGAAGTAAACAATAAGAGAAACGTGAATTCAGAGATCCAAAGAACAAAGAGGGCACCGCAGTGGGAAGTTGATCAGAAGTACTACTCGAGGAAACGTCAAAGTCGGTACTTGATCAACTGCTTCAGGTCGGTTGCCATGTAATCCAACTGCGATCCTAGTGGCTTGCCGTCAAAACTGCTTCAAAAACCGCCAAACAAGCGATTAGAGAAATGCGCTCATTAGTCTAAGTACAGTAGTCACAGGGAATCGAATTGGTTTCAATGTTCCTTCACATCCGCTTATCCTTGATGTATGAAGAAGCGATCCGCTTCAAAAAGAAATGGTATACACCCACAATACGCCCGAATCCGATCCTGAACAATATGGCCCAAGGACAAACATTTACTGATACTACCAATTTATGGCATTAGCCTAACGGGCAATCAGAGGCGATTACTGCTCGGCATATTCGCAAATGATCGATGTAACCGAGAATTATTTACCAATTTCAATAATGGGTGCGACTGATTCAGGCAACACCTTGGCTTTACGGTATATCATTTTGGTTGATTTGTGGTAAACAAAAAACAACAAAACAGGTGGTTGAAAACAAAAACAAACAAGACCACTAACAAAAGAATGCCTTTGAAAACAGAGGGCCAGGAATAGAGATGCTGGCGGCAGGAATCGAGGAAGTCAACGCAGCCTCTCATGATAAATGAGAAAATCCTTCATTCCAGACACGAGACCGGGAACACACTACACATTCTACCCATGAAAAATTCAATTATATTTTTTGTCCCAAGGGTGATATACATCAAACCGCTCCGAGGATCTGGGGTTCCCACATGACAAAAAGACTTCCATAAATAAATAAACATGCTCCGTTTATCCTACTCAAGCTACAGCCACATGGAAAATACGGTATAAAAAATGGCAATGATTTGCAAGTAAAAATAAAAATCTTTCGCCCTTCAAATTATGGGGCGCAGAGGTTCTGGGTTTAGTCTACGAGAAGCTTCTCAAAGGGACGAGAAAGACAATCTATACCCAAATATAACTTTAACCTCCACTCTATCAGAACAACCACAGGAAACTTTCAAATGATGAAGCGAGTTAAAAGATTGAATGAATAGATTTTTTGGATTAAAGATTAAGCTATTGGTTAGCGGGGCCACTTTTAGAGGTGTGTGTGTGTCTGTTTTGCAGACGCTAGACAGGCAACGAATGAAATGCCAAAAGTCAAGGTTGAAAGAGCGACTGTTTGCATTGCCTTTGAACGAGCCGCACTATTGTTGATGTCACAGTTGTCGCAGTCGTCTCTTCCCTCATCCATCTCCCCACACCACCGCAAAATCAAACAAAACATAAACTATTTTTATCACTGGACAGTATCTATGCCGCTTATGCCCCTGATCAGGGTCAGAAAAAGTCTCAAAAATCAGAAAAAAAAACGAAAAAGTACTGGTGGGAATGTTTAGCTTGTTCAAAATAAATAACAAATAAACAAACAATAGCAATGATTGAATCAAATCAAAAAATATAAAGCCAAAGTAAGCAACGACAGGAATACATGGATGCCACGAGACCTCTCATTTCGACTCCTCCCTAAAAAACCCAAAAGACGAAAGTGTCATCTTACAAAGAGGAGAAAACTGCACCGCTTGAAAGCCTTCAATTCCCAGACACACTTCCACCTCCGCCTAGGTCCATGAGAATTCCCTAGATGCACTGCTTGTATTGCTAATTGAAAAAAGGTGAATTCAAATGAAGGCCTTTTCAGTCAGGGAAAAGCTACAAGTGGTCGCTTGCACAACGATTCACAACAATGCCTCATTACTTTAAAAAACAACTTTTCACGATTTTAATTGGAAAACTTGTTGCTGCCATAGCATGGGCTCGCCCATTTGGTGCAAAACAAATATGCAAACACCAAGGAAAAAATCCTAATTCAATATTCAGAAATTCCTTTGTTTCTTTTTTGGATACACATCCGCCAGAACTGAAATGGATATAAGCGCGTAGTTGTAAATAATAAAAGAAAGAAATATCAGATCGTACAAAGCCATTAACGCCACCCAATTATTTATAGATTAAGACCGTAATAGGAAACCCTATAGACTAAATCCGGCTTACCATGAACAGCACATAACTTCGTACAGCTACAGTATCTTCGGAGTAAGTTGAGAGGTCAGTCAGTAGTTATAGAAATCTTGAGAGAATTGAGTTCCACTGACAATGACATCGATCGCCACTCTACATGGCCTCTCTCTCACTCTATTCGAAATTCTCTCGGATGACTGCACTTTGTAATAACAATGCGCGAACCGCAGAATGTCCACACAGAATAAATCAATTTAGTGCCTTTCAAAGTAACTTGCTGTGAATAATTGCCTTGGTAGTCACAACGGCTGGCTGGCGGCAGTCACAGAACTAGCAGAACAAAGCTTGGACAGCATGAATGAGTCGGAGCTTGAGCCCATCGTTCTGTTCAAGATGAACTAACAGCTGCGATTTATTAATAGCAGTTAAACATTTATTTGGCTCTTCAAAAGGGGTGTTAACCCCATAAGCACCTACGACAAGGTCGTAAAAGTGGATGCACCTGCCCGGATGGCACATATCCTGGGTGCTTTTTAGGGTTTTTAGTCCCTATATTGGACCATGAATATCAGTCGCTCCTTCGTTGCCTACCAATCCCCCATCCGANAAGGTTCCAGGTGTCATCGTGGAAGACAAAGAACGACCGGTCAACATGGTATAGGCTCTCGCTGACAACAAGGAGTACCGGTAGACATGAACTTCTACCTTTCACTCGGTACACAATGGATTCTATCGAGGGAGGAGAGCGATGGCAACGAATTGCGCCAAGAATCTAATGGCTATTTCAAGACTTGGTGGTCTACTTTTGGCTGCCAAAACGAAATGAACGCTCGTTGTCGGTGTGACGACTAGTGGAAGGTGTAATTAGTGTCCGGTGCTCCGTCCTCTAGAGCCTAGATTACAACCCAGAACCTACTATTTAAGAATTTGTGCACCTGTTAGACTACGAGACAATGACAACCCTGTAAGAATGCTCCGACAGATGGCCAATTTTTGAAGGTGATCTATTAAAGTGGCATGTTGTAATCAAGGGAAAACAGCAGACATACATATAGCAAACATGGCTGTCAGAAAGCCGAAAAGCGTGTTGTTTTCCAGATTGGGAATTCTCATCAGGCCAACCTGGGTTGTGTACGGTCTGAAAAAAGCTGAGACCGGATTAAAGCAACAGGTATCTTATTTCTTGTACCACGCTATTTCAAACGTTCTATGCTACTCCGAACAATGGCAATTTCACAAAATTCATGCCTGAAAGACTAGGTTCTTTGGGTGTGTGGTTTGAGTTAGACCAATCTGGTTTAAGAAGGCTCCTGCCACGTACTAAGCTAGAAGCATGTCATATTGTAAGATGTTTCAAATCGAATATCATTCTGCGAATTGAAAGGAAATCGATACTGGCCATCATCATTCCACGTATTATTTTATGATTTTTGGAGCGTGAATAGATAAAACGATTTTGAATTACTAGATATTTGATAGCTCAACCGCTCTTCCCAACATCTTCAGAATGCTTATAATCAACTCTCACACACGAAAGAAGAGCTTCCCTCTCCTGATGTTCCTTTTCGCTCTTCATGAAGACGGAACTATTCTGAACTTTACTCTGGTCCCAGCCACATCAATCCAACCATTAAGCCTGCCCTATGGTCGTGGTCAATGAAGTGTATAACCTACTTGGCCTGTGTCACCTTACCTTTGCTTTAATGTTGCGAATAGATGGCACAGGAGAATCTTGTTTAGTCTACCAAGACCATGGCAAGAATGGATAATTCATCGCCGGTAAATAGTCGCCTTCAATAAAATTGGACACAAGGAAGCTATAAAGAAGAGCCGGTCGCGAAAAAAGAGATGGCAAATAACCTGTTTTTATCAGCCCTTTATGGCTCTTATCAGCAGACGAACCGTAACAGAACTTAGAGTTTACCGCCGTTGCCCTTGACCTCATGATAAGTAATAGATAAATAGAAAATTTGGAGCACTAGAAAAGAAATATAGGCGGTAAAGATACGAGCGATTAGGCGGGCAGTTATACATCAGTCAAGTGAGTGACGAAAAAGCTAACAGGACACCGCTGTCAATCATTTGATGAGGGTAGGCAACCTTGTTTCGTTTTTTCCCTTGATACCTTGAGGAAAACAATAAAGGGCCATCTATCACCGTAGGTTGAGCCATTCATCAGACCGCTTATTTCAGTTTTTTGGGGTCCATACCGCGTTTGACCTTAATGGGCATGAGTTACCTTCAAAATCGGCTAACCAGAAAAGTCGGTCTGAAAAAAAGCTTAAACAATAGGGTGGCCCCACTTGAATAATCAAATAGCAGACCTCCACATGAATTGCAAAAGCATTGAATGCGGGTTGGTCCAGCAGACACTAACGCAATGACTTGCACCAGCTTTTCAGAGAGGCCTATTAGAAAATTAAACGCTGAATGGTGGAGGACTCTGCTCTTGGGAAGCAGTTCCATGAACCGACGAATTGGAAGGTGAACTTTAAGATGGGA
Source organism: Haemonchus placei (assembly GCA_900617895.1). Lineage (NCBI taxonomy): Eukaryota > Metazoa > Nematoda > Chromadorea > Rhabditida > Trichostrongylidae > Haemonchus > Haemonchus placei. The sequence continues at coordinate 31,607 of UZAF01017191.1, read as the reverse complement.
GATTTTTCTGCATTGTTTACGGGGCATCCTATTTCTAGAAAGTAAAGGATCACATCCCTCATATGTGAGCCACACCGCGCTACGACGCGAGCGGGTTGCCGTTGGAAAGCTGTCTTACAATTAGGCCTCGACATCAATCAGTCAGCCAGGAAGCCTTCCCTGCTTCTTTGGCGATTTTCATACCTAAGCAAACTTCCACTGCAAGGCGCTTTCAGCTCCTTAACACAACACAACATCTTCAACGAGCGCCATAGCCCATAAAGGAAGTGGAATGTCTCATTGCCTTAGCCAGGAAAAGGAAAGATAGGAGTAATGGCGCGTGAAACATCAAGAAACCATAAAAATGAGAAAGACTACACATGAGCCAGTCGGAGGAGGTTTCCAAGGCGGCGACGGACCTTTGAAATATACCGTTTACATAAATCTTTTTGCTTCAAGGACATACGGGTGCATGGTCGCCGTTACAGACGGCAATGGGAGATTGGAAATGAGTTTTTGAGGCGATGGTGAATGTCGGACGAAAATTAAATCGCGTTTCTCAAGTGGGGCTTTCTAGGAGGGATGGCTCCTGAGTGGCTAGTTCTTCTGGAAAAACCAAGGAGTTCTCTTCAAGTCCAAGGCGCCATATCGGAATAACAAAAGGAAAAGAATGTACAGAAGTGATTGGGAAAGAGAGGAGGAGACCACAAGCTCAAGTGCGGATTAAGCCCTGCATACCAATTACCCTTACTGAAAGGCAGATAAAGGGACGGCAAATGTCAAGCAGTATTCGCTCTGTGGCTTTACACTCTCAATACTTCTGTTTCCTAAAGTAATACACAAGAGATCAGTCGCAGGAGGATCACGTGGCTTTTTGGCCGTGCGGTTCATCATCGATGTTGACGGATAGTCCCTAGGAATGAACAGGCTAACATGAGATTTGAGGAAAGATAGTGGATGAAGAAAGGTGAAGAGTAGTTAGCTCCCACTGAGCATCTTGGGTATACCAAAAGAGACATAGATTCCTTTTTTGTGAAAACCGCTCGATTTGAATAGCTACCCCACTAATAAGATCCCACTCAATTTCCCTCAAATTCTTGAGTATTCTTAAACCCTTCAACAGTAGTAAGATTTGTACTTTAAATTTTTGTTTCGGATTCATCGTCAAAGGAATTTGTTGAGCTAAAAGGGCTCACAACACCAAGAAAAAAAAAAACAACTCGGAGATTTCTACTCAAGGCTTCTCTTTTGAAGGAGTGATCGGATGTTATGCTGTCTAATTCCCAAAATCGTCCGAAACTTCTGTTTCAGGCACCCAAACACTCAGGGAATGAAAGGGCTCTGCGTTTCCCGCGGGCATTCTTCCAGCGCGCAAAAAACCCATTTCCACAAAATCGGATTCCCACGAATGAAACATTATCCTTGCGAGGACTAATAAGTGGTTCCAGAGAAAGGTTCGGTTTTTGGCTAGAAAAGGAAAGTCGAAAAAGTAAACCATTTACAGAGGATGTAGCGCTCGAACTAAACAAACAGCAAAGGACACAGATGAGGTGGACCTAATACTACTGTAACAGTAAGGAAAAATGAGCTTTTACATCAATTCTGGAGCAGGAAAGAAATTTTGTTGCACTACTTAAGAGTAGGAATGTTTACAAATAAGTTCCCGACCTTAGACCTCCAAATTCAGGCAGGGATCGCTAAAATCGCTTACTGTGAGGGATGCAATTCAGGAGTATACGATAATTGTTGCTAAAAGGGGGTAAATCCTGATAGTCAATCAGTCATCCGCCACGAATATTTAAATACTCAGAGGTGATTCGAGAAAATGCGGCCACGCACAGGTATTTCTGGAGAAACCTGTGTTTGGCGGCAACAAGCCAAGCACTGACTCCAGGGAACCTCCAGTGGGAGGAGAAACCTACCCCCAAAAAAAGGATACAGTAACAGGAAACCAAAAGAATTGAGGAAAATTGCAGCCAAGTTTGTGTAACAAGCGAGTCTGATTTGAATGTTGTGGAAAAGCTTCAGAAAGCTGTTTTGTCTGACGGATGCCAGATGTTGACTAATGCCTAATCAGCTCCAGATTCACAGAAAATTTATAATGCCAACGGAAAAACTGAAGCGAAGCAAACATGCACTCTTGCGGCTTCAAATCCGGCCTCTAGAAAACTTTTCCTCTAATCTGCGTAAATCAGAAAATCTTTTCGAGAAGCTTCTCGATTTCAAAAAAGTTGACAGAAGGGTGATCGCTAAATCAAAGAGAATGACTGGCTCGCCGGTCTAGAAAGGATAGCCATTACAAGACCTCCAGGAAGCTGACCTGAGAAGCCTGACGGAGAAGAACTTAAGGGAGTTCACGACAGAAGCAGAAAACAGGCAAACACCCGGAAGTTAGCTCTTTTGGACTTAATACGGCTTCGACAACATCCAAAAAAGAAGAAAGCTTTCATGAATTTAGTGATTTTCCAACTGGGAGGTTCCCTTTGTAAGTCACCAGGGAGTAGAAACAGAGGCAGACATTAGCACTATTTGAAAGACACAAGAAAAACTCACTTCATTTGGGTGGGAGGAAAAGAGGGCACTACCGTGTGGAAAGATGATCCGACGGTTACATGTGACAACTAAGGCCCTTCAGCAAACCGTGAATTGTTAGTGAACCAGTCGAGATAAACATAAACAACTTCTCGAATTTCTAACGTAATCTAGCCGAAACGATACTATAAAATCATGATCGACTACGCAGCATAAAACCGCACGCCTGGGGAAGTGCGGGGATTTCCAGCGCCATCAAAATTGCCTGTTTTGATGGCGCTCGAGACGGAAGTGGTGAAAGTGGCCACTATTGAAAGCGACACACGACAAATGGCAAAGGCGAAAACATCACCCTCAGACCGATCCAGCAACCGACAAACACGGATGAACTGAATAACAATTAGAGCAAAAATGGGGCTGTTAAAGTGCACCAGACGCAAAACTGCTCGTAAATAAGGTCTCACGAGCATTGTCGAGGGTATAAAGAAGGGACAGCGGGAAATTCGAGGGACTTTCCAGATATAGGAGTGAAAGAGGTTCTGGTCGTAACAAACAACGAAGCTAGCTACTTCAGACGGACTAAATTGGGGAAAAATGGGAAGATAACGGTTCTTAAACCTCCAACAATTTCTAGCCCATGGAAAGGTCTATGAGCAATATAAACAGTAAAAATATGTCAATTCGAAAATAAATGAAACTTTAAAAGTGCCAGTGAATTTACTCGAGGAGAGATTAACTTACCACTGGCAAAACTGGATGCAGAGGAGCGTTTCCGTCTTTGGAGGACAAAAACTAGGAAAGAAGGGAGGAGAGGAAGATAGCAGGACACCTGTGGAGAGCATTGGCCGTGATCAAAAGAAGAGAAGGAAGTATGAGAAATACAAAGAGACCCATGTGTCCTTGGGATCAGGTACAAGAACATATGAAGGGAAAAAATAGATATTCAGTCGACATTGAATGTAGGAAGTAAGAAAAAGAGAATGGCGACGTGCCCTTGGAAAAACAAAGGGAGTCTAGCCACCATTAGTACAGCAATAAATCATGTTACGGGAGATACGGACATAGATATAAACATAAAAAGTAAAATCCTTTGTTAGCATGACCTTCGAGGAGAGAAGGAATCCAAGAAGAAATACAATGGGCTCTGTTTATTTCTGCTACAAAGACATGAGAAAGATGAGGCAATTCCTAGCCATTGTTTACTAATTTCTCAGCGGACCCGCTTGAGAGGAAGATGCTTTGAGCTTTGAGCGTTAAACTCCAAGGAAAGGATTATGTTATAGAGATCGAAGAGTTCAAAGACTTCTGAGAAAGCTCATTGCCGAAAAAAAAGGGAGTATACCGAAGCACTTTTAAAAAATTGGGAATGGGAAGTACAAGAAGATTCCTTTGGGATCTCCTATGTGCGCCCAGACGGTAGTCTCAATTAGAAATCATCATCGTGAAGTTGTGGCGTAATTTGTTCCACTAGTACACGCAACTCCCTTGGCATACCAAAAAAGCCACTCAGATCAATTGTTTGTCGGACGCCGAATGGAAAACACATGGGAACAATGGGCGAGACCAGAACTCATATCGCTAGAACGCCACGTCGCAATGGTCGCAACACCTTCACAATGACCAAATAAAAAAACTACTTTACAACTAATTGAAATAAATGAAATCAGTGTCTGCGAAGATGATCTTAGTAGGAGATAAGTAGCGAAGAAGGAAAAAGCGTGTAACGAATGAAAAAGAGCCATTTTATACGAAAAACTTGCAGCTGAGACGACAGTTTAATCCTCTTTTGCCCGAATTCGAGGGAATGACTCAGCACAACTGCTATTCTTATTATCTACTCTGAGAGTTTCTTTTGTTTCTTTTTAATGACCTACTAAACATTTATAAATGTTGTATGTATAAAATAATCAAAGACGTGAGCTGGTAAATAAATATATAAGTGAAGTGATGTAAATTTGACACGATTTTTTGAAGTAGAAGGTGCACTCAGAAGCGGAGGTGCTAAATGTAAGAAAAAGGGTTGATACCCATTGTGAATAAATAGCCATATCGACGCACTGATGAGCTTAACATTGGTCCTATCAATAGCTTTTAGCCCAAGGGTATATATCTACAGTACTCCATGAAAATTCAATTCAAAACTACCAAGTTGAAAGCAGGAAATGAAGAGAAGAGAACCACCTAACATTACTGCTGAGTGTTGGTAAGTGAATTCAGACTGGGCCAGCAGGCTTAGGCAGAAAGCTTTTGAGTTTAGTCTTCGAAAAGAAGATTTAGATGAGTGATGGTGGCTTATAGAGCATAGGGAAAGGTGAGAAATGTAGAAACCATGCAAGACAAAGTTAAACTGCTCAGCTGCGCCCGTCTACTGCAAATAATCGGATTGCACTTTTCACTACAAAAAACCCCTGGATTCTCTGACAACATTAGGATTTGCATTGAAATCGACCTTAACGAGAAATTCCTTGAAAATAACTTTCCTTCAGCTTTAGACCATCATATATCGGCTGAACGATAAACTACTACAGAGGCAATAATTAGATTGTCAAGGTTTGCCGCTCCCAAAGTATAGGTAACTCGAGTAAACGGAATCTAGCTCTGTCAGGAGCTATAAGTGGTCCTCAGAAACCAAGAAACCTAAGAGTTGCTAGAAAAAGTTGTAAATTTAGATTATATCAGCTGAAATCAAATAAATGAAGTGTACCGTAACCTGTGGTAATGTAAGTTGGAGTAAGGAATTTCTAAAATATTTCGAGAAAAATTGCACCAAGCATAAGCAAACTTCGAAGAAAAATCGAAGCCTCATTAAAGAAGTCGAAGACGTCCATCATCAAATTCAATGTCACCCGAGAGTCTGGCAGGCTTATCAATGCTATTCTAGTTCCTCTTATCAGTCGGCAACTTGCCGACCCACACTGACCTCCGTCACGGAAACATTTTTACGACAAGGCGGGGGTTTTTCTGCGAGTTTTTGTTACAACCACGGATGATCAGCTTTTTCTCAACATGACAAATGATAAGAGAGTATCTGAGGAGAATCACAGCTTTCCAGATATGAAAAAAAAAGAATTTGAAAAGAATTTATATTCCAAGCCTCAGAGATGGATGTGGAGAAGATTGGTTGGGGAGCAGAACAGAACTAATTGCTATTACGTCAACACTGCTAGCTATTGTCCAGCCGTTGAACAGGCGTCTTCGAAAGCTATTACAAACATCAGAGATCGATAACTTAGAGAGGTAAGTTAGCTATGCGAAGGTACCAAGAAAATATATTCGTAAAAATCCAAAAGTTCTGATGAGCAGAGCTGCTATTTGTAATTCTATAGGCATTGAAAACAATTTTCGTCAGAGTCATTGCACATCAGTCTCTCGTTCCTTTTGCCTATTGAATCACTAGTCTTATTGATCTCTTCCGAAAGAAAAAAAGACGATTCAATCGAAAAATTTGACGGAAATTCGGTTGCCTCCGCTTCGCCATTGAGATTGAGACGTCCACAGAGCCTAGCTCCAAATTCCGTAGAAAACTTCAGCGGATTTTCTTTCATGGCAAAAATTCTTTGAAATTGGGTCAGTTTGAGCGTGAACGATTGTGCTCTCAGAGAGAACCAGTTGCAACGCACTTATTTCATAACATTAGATAAATAAACAAATAAGTAACCAAGAAATGAGTAAACAAATGCTATCAAACACATACTGCTATCAAATCTGAGTGTTCAAAAGAAATGATAAGATCTTTGAAGGTGAGTCCGATCGCTTTCAAGTAGATTGCTGTTTTTAACACTGAAGACCCTAACAAGAACAAATTTCTATAGCGATGTGGGTTATTGGAAATGCTTCATCAGACTGTTCGGAAAATTCGAACATTTCAGTGAAATTACGAAGAGAAATAGAAAAAAAGGAAAAATAGAAGCTCAATCAAAGAAATTGCATCGGACGCCAAAACACCATCAGAGCACTTATTAGCCGTGGAGCTCATTGTCTGCAACAAGGATGTCCATCCTTGGCATTGTGCCAATCGATCAAACGTTGACGTCAGGGAGCGAGTATTTTCGGCTAAGCAGCTGGCCGTCAACGAACTAGTTTCGGGATTAGTGCGAGCAAAAACCCCAAAACATCGAATTGCCAGGTTTAAAACCCAACAACCCGAAACTGGTAGAGAAATTGTGGCAAGAATGTTGTGAAGAAGTCGGCTCACTCATCATCTCATGTCTCTTTCATTACATCTATTTATCTGGGGAAAAAGTAGTAGCCATCTGAAACCTTGGATGGAAAAAGAACAAAGAAACAATGGAAAGAGGGGAAGGGTTAGTTCCATGGCTCCTTCATTGGCTAGGGAACTCCTTCAGCTATTACTATCCTCCTCACGTTGAAATCTCGTCTTTCCCATCTTGTACTATATTCATGGGATACGAGCAGAAGTGTTAGGGTCCCATGACCGCACCCATGCAAAAAATGCATATTGATCCGATACCCGTTAATTCAACACACATTTTGAAGTGCCGGACTTACCAGGTAGGATTGAGGTTGCATAGGACCTATGTTACGACCCTAAAAATGGGTATAGGTACATTCACCCAGAACAGGATGGACGCGGCAAACCGCGTGAAACGGCCTTGGCGCCTATCATTGGGGCCCGGGTTTCAGGGAGATTGGATAAGTAGGGCCAGCTGATGCTACTTATCTATCCCACACCGTGAAGGAAGCTTGTTAGTGTTAAGCGTTATCAAGTGGGAGTGTCTTGTAGAAGGGCGTGTTTTTTGGTAGCTCTGTGCAAAACAGCTCAATTCAAGGACCCAGATCGCGATAAAAATGATTTCTGTGTCACCATCTAGGATGAATCTGTGGCCCTCTCGTATAGCACAAGTGGCGCTGTCAGGTCGGAAAACGGTCTAGATAGGGCGTCATAAGGGCTCAGAGATTGCAATAGCTGAATGCCACACCGAAAGCGGACGAGTTTCAACGGCGTTGTGGAGGCCGCACTGTCTTAAGGGATTCTCATGTCGGAATTCAAAGATTTAGATGTGACCTATGACGGCAGTGAAAGGCAGTTTAGGTCTTTTTTGGCTTGATTTTGGCTCTTTCACAATTTCTACATCTGAAATCTCGTCCAAATGCCCTTTCCATGTTAGTCCCGTCATGGTAATCTCGTACAACCTTTATTTCCACTATTTAAAAAGCCTTATTTTTCGCTTAATCGCTCGCTTTCGCTTGGATTTCCTCGCTTTCTTCGCCACCGATGCACTATTCTCCACCAACACTTCCGTTTTTCAACTCAAAAGAGGTACCTCAAATTATCGTGAACTACACCTCTGAAAGTCTTTCTAAGGCTATACTATAAGATACGAAAATCAAGAAAAAGATTGGATTGATGGCTCTGCCTTGATTATTACTTTTTGGAAATACTTCCAAGGTCATGAGACTTACTTCACTGCCATTTCATTGAAATTCGACAGCTTTTTTCATACTAACCAGAGTCATCCCAGAAATTTTGTAAGAACTCACATTTTGGAGAAGTTGAAAGGCTGAAAAAGGCTCGTAAAGACGCTTCGTCGTCTCCGACGACGTGTCAGAGTGGTTGTGGTGAAAGTGGGTAATCATCCTATTCACACCCGCCTTTTGACACAAAAACTGCCAAGTCAATACATCAACAAACCCTCTTCGAACCCATCATCAATGGGCAAGAGTAACAACTTTCTAACTCGTTACTCACCTCTTGTACAACATTGTTATTGAGCAATTTGTTTAAGCCATAGTTCTGAGCAAATATATTTGTAGCACCTGAAACATTCCATTCATCAGTCAGAGTTGATAGAAAGTGCAGTGGCTAGAGGTGCCGGTACGAGCTAGCACGTCTCACGAGATCAGATCCAATACCTGAGAAACATTGCCATTCGTTATACCATGCAAATGATTGGGTACAGAAGATCTCAAGATGTGAGCAGGCCTTTCATTCAATGAACTTTAGGGTCCTTGCACTCGATTCAGAATTGTACTAGTTTTCAATGGTAAGGTGATTGCATGGCGCATCCCAAAAACGTTTTGGACGCAAGAACGCATCTCGTTTTCAACTTAATTGGTTCTCAAAACTGAACTAGCATGACAGCAAACATGGTTAGAACATCAGGGACGGAATTGCTCGGTTTGTCAGCATACGCCATGCATTCGCATCTGTTCTTGAAGTCCCAAACGTTTCTGCTAGCGGTAAGAGTTGCTAGGGGGGCTCACAGGATTTGATCTGTACTGATCCAGAGATCCACTCCCATTTTAAGAAAGCTAACCTACTTGTCTATAGATAACGAAAACTTGTTGGTAAATACGAGAGCTCGAATTGGACCAATTGGTTCAACGTCAAAACTTCAACGTCTTGGGCACTGCAATGATCGTCACCTGCGAGAGCAACTGAGGGACCCAGGTCGAAATGTGCTCTGAGCTTTTACTACAACAAAATTAATTCTGGCCGATTCAAACAATGAAAACAAATAAGTTTTTGTGAAGCAAACCGCCGAACAGAAGTTGAAATTGTGATTCTGAAGGAGTGATAAGGGTCTACGAGACTTTTTTCTCAGATTCCACAACGATAAAAGTAAGATATCAGGTGATCGACGTTGGATCAGCTGAAGATTCAACTGGTCTGAGTGGAATTTGATGTCAAGGAGCATGGAGTTCATCTATCTGATGCCTCGAGTCGCTACGATAGCAGTATGGTTCGTAAAGGCAAATGAAGATCGGAGAAAGGAGTCGAACTGAGCCATGAGAAAGGCAGATGGTTGGCTGTTATAGAAATCATTTATATCTACCATTTAACTTTACAGTATTACTTTATTGATTGGAAAAATGAAACCAGTTATTTGCGTCATGAAAGGGAAACCTGGAAAGGTTGCTCTAAGAAAATGTGGTTAGGTTGATATAAATCAACTTGGGAACGTAGACAGGAAGAATTTTATGTGAAGGCTTTAACTTTGAAATATTTTCACAAAAGGAAATGATTAATAGAAGCCACTTAGCCAGCTATGACTGACTTAGGGCTTCTTATGACGGAGAGCGTATACGATGAGTCCGAGCCATAATTTACGAGAGTATGACGAGTGTCGAGCCATGGAGTTCATCAATCAGCCAGCCAAATGGGGTTAGAATCGGCCGCACTACTAGTTCTTTTCCGAAATTGAATAATGGCAAAGGTCGAGTTCATGTAGAGTCACGTATTCGTTGGTGGAGACATTTTCTGGAGCACCCAAAGAACTGTTCGGNTGAAACCAGTTATTTGCGTCATGAAAGGGAAACCTGGAAAGGTTGCTCTAAGAAAATGTGGTTAGGTTGATATAAATCAACTTGGGAACGTAGATAGGAAGAATTTTATGTGAAGGCTTTAACTTTGAAATATTTTCACAAAAGGAAATGATTAATAGAAGCCACTTAGCCAGCTATGACTGACTTAGGGCTTCTTATGACAGAGAGCGTATAGGATGAGTCCGAGCCATAATTTACGAGAGTATGACGAGTGTCGAGCCATGGAGTTCATCAATCAGCCAGCCAAATGGGGTTAGAATCGGCCGCACTACTGGTTTTCTTCCGAAATTGAATAATGGCAAAGGTCGAGTTCATGTAGAGTCACGTATTCGTTGGTGGAGACATTTTCTGGAGCACCCAAAGAACTGTTCGGGGAAATGCCGGTTTCCCGATTGGGAAATTGAGTTATGGCAGTTCGCAGAACGTTTGGAAATGACGTTCCTAGTTGAAATCCCACATTGGTTGGTTTATACAGGAGGATTTGAACTATAAGTACGAAACTAAACACTTGAGAGTATGCTCGATGGCTCGGGCACTCAAAAAACTCCCAAACCCAAGAATGAAAAATGGTGTGGGTACTTAAAGTTCAGCAAAAGGTTGATCTTCTTAACAACTTGGCTCCATATATGGGGACTACATGGGAAGTGGCAGGATGGGAACTGAATATGCGCCATTTATCGAAAATCTGGTTCGAAAAGAGTTCATGTAAAGGCTGCACAATGAGTGAGCTACTTGTTTCCCATGAAGCTAATTAGCAAATTGACTCAAATGGGTTACTAAGCTGCATAGCGCAGGGCTTCAGAAGGGCTTCACCCTCACATTGGGATGATAAGCCGCGCCAGGCTAGTCGAGCTCTCTAACCATCCCTAATCATTTAATGGTTCCAGAACTACTCGAGGGAAGGACTCCTAGTTTACTCCGATTAGCTTGTAGGTCTTCTATGCAATCACATCAGTGATTCCAATAGATATTGGAACCCATGCAAAGAGTAAGTAATGATCAATCCACCACTTGCTCTTTGTTTTTGCCTTTGATAAGAAAAAAAAAGATTCAGTCCTTTGAAATGACAGCAAAAAAAGCAAAGCTCCCAAAATTGAACCACAATGTTTGCATCTTTGGAGGTGGCAAGCCCCGCACCGCCCCATAAGCACGGTCCGTGGGTGGAATCCCGGCTCGATACTCACCCAGTACAACCGAATCTTAAATCTATCGAGAGTCGGTCATTTTGTACCACAGTCGCCTAGGGCGGGTAAAGCCCTGACTTGCACATTGGCTGGTCATTGTAAGTCATCATATAGGCTACGTGCCATTGAAAACGTCTTTACGATTATTAATGGAAATCGAAGGCGGGGCGTATTCTCAGAAACAGAATTGTTTAGGGCCAAAGACTTTATTTCCATTAGATTTGGCAAAATAGATTTCTATAGAACTGAAAATGAGAAGCAAAAAGTTCAAAGAAAAATCAGTTCGGAAAATGGCCATACAAACGTCTGATTGCCCAGGCCTAAACCCGAATTAGAGGGAACACGAAGGGCGAAAGTAATTCTGTTAGTTTTTTATCCAATTTATTTCGTATGCGTAGCACAGCCTTGCCCTCTATAGGGAGGGATATTGAAGTGACAATTGATTGCGTGCTGAATGTGAAATATTTCCGGAAAAGACGTCATTAAGTCCAAAAAGTATGGGGAAGTACTTTTCGAGTAAGAAAAAACTTTTTAATCAATAATGCAGAAATTCTTTGCTGAAAAAAGCACTAAAGAAAAATCATTTGTAAATGAGCCTGTTCACGTCTAGATTTTTCAATCACTTATCTATCCCTCGTTGTCCCAACGAACAGTTATTTTTTCCTACCTGCGAATGTCTCCAAACAAACAATTCTGGTCCGAGTCTACAAAAAACTATTGGGTATCACTTCGAAAACATGAGCAGAGTCATTCAACCACCCCGTGAGCTCTCAAAAGGTTCAATTGAAATCAGCTATTCTGAGACCTTGAGAGTAACGAGAGTTTTCATCGACTGAGGGGGTAATTCACTCATGCGTGAGTCATTTCCTGGCAAGACATCGTATGACATTCATTGTATATGACATTTGCAAAGTTCGTATTCAGTTTTTGGTCAGCAATTTTACCCACTCGAACGATGACTGACCCTGTACATAGACAGTGGGCAGGCGATTTGGGCGGATTGACTGGATCAGGAAATAGGAGGGTTCAGTGGTAATGATCTACTATGTGCGCATGCTACTAATTAGACTGATTCTTTAATCAGTTGAAAAGCAGAACTTCTTTTTTGGAAGTCCCAGGAAGAAGAAATTGAGAGCGAGTTGAGCCAGGCTGCTTCAGAAGAAGGCCACATTTCAGAACCGAATCTTTCCCGAGGAAAAAGTCATATCTGAGTATATAGGGATCCGAGTGTCGTTTCAATAAGTGGATACTCTCAAGAAAACTCCTCTNCCCACTGTTCCCATATGTATGCTCCCTCCGTCGAGCCTACTTGTCTTCCAACCGTTTTTGGTAAGGTCCCTTGAGTGTGAATGTCCCAATTACCACAGAGAGTATGGTTTTCTGGTTGTCGTTTCAGATCTCGTTCTTGTGAATAATTGATGACAGTAAATGACCCATTGCAAGCGAGACATGCACACATTCACCAGATTGGGTAATGCCATGTGGCGCCACTGTAGGAAGCGTATTCCGGTGGTCTAGCCCCAACCGATGTTTGTCCCGGCAACGTAACTCTCAATCCGTACGGATTCGGTAATCTATGGTCTGCCAAACTTGGAACTTCGAAATGTACATCGCATGGTTGCCCAAGTTATAGTATAAGTTAGACGCATTCAAGCGTCATTGCGACTCTGAACGGAAGTTGAAGGGTGATGTGTCTCATAAGAGAATTGATCAACGTCGGAATACTTTACCATTCCTATACCTACAGACATAGGACATGAGATCTCCAGCAGCACTCGAAGTAGGTGAAAGTAGTGAGAAACAACTACAGTGTGGGTGAGGAAGTCCATTTGTGAGCATAAAGGTGGCCTAGGGGATTACAACCGATAATAACCAGATTTGTAACATATACGGATGATTCAACAGAGTAGATAGAAAAGTAACTCCGTAGCCTGGACGCATTCCACTGGCCCCATATTTACATAGCAGCGCTAGGATATCGAAGAACTCGAAAAAACCCATTGCACTAATGGGTATGCTATAAACGGGGCCACATGCAAGTCCATTCAGGCGTATCTTGTTTGAGCAACTAGAAAAAGACTGCTGTTGAGAGCCTAGTTTACAAGTGGGGTTCAAAAAAAACTTCCAGGCTTCATGTAGAGTTAGAAGGCTACCACTCCCAGTTTACCGTTTTCTAGGTTCGGATGAAGTGAATTAAGAGAAGTAGGAGTCCTCTAGAGTGCAAGTAACTGCAACGATTAGTCTGCCATGCGCTAGTCCAGTCTCACTATCGTAAAGCGACAGTTCCCTGATACCGTTTATTACCAGATACTAGTTTGGCAGGACAGGGTAAGCTGGAGGTAGGGCTTGGGTAAGAGTTGAATACATTGGAAAATGCATAAACAAACCAGATACCCTCCGCAGAATCAGTTAAAGGAGGCCATAGTAGAGAGCATCAAAGTATGTATGCAATGAAGGCAGAAAATCGAACAGCGCTGATCAATTACGTTTTCATTGTTACTGGTTAATTTCATTTTGCTCGTGTTCCACTTTGAAGGAATTTTTGATTAAACAGCATCATTTGCAAGATGCATTCCTTTGAACGAACTTTGCACCTCTTGACCCTTGCATGGCGGGAAACCGATGGGCTCAGGAAAGGTATTATACATACCATTTCTTTCTTTCGTATAATCCCCACCCTGACTTCGTTGAAAAACGGCCGAGTTAAAGGAGCAGTCCACGATAACTGGAGTATCTCGTTTTAGACGATTAATGGAAGTGATACTCCGAAATAGTTCAAAAGTGGCGACGAAATGCGAGAACTGGCATATTCAGTGATTTGTGAGGCACTGAAAGAGAAGTAAGGTTAGGGGTTGGACCAACAAAAGTTGCGCTTTCCAGTGCCAATGATGCCAACTCTACAGGCCCTACTGTGGGAACTCGTCCACTTTGGGCGTGCACGTCGGTTATGTCGGTTTTGGAGCCCTTACTACGACCCATCTAGACCGTTTTTCGACCCGACAGCGTCCCTTATGTTATCCTCAAAGGTCACTGTTCCATTCTAGGGAGAATCTGAGGAATAATTTCGATCATGAACTGTGCCTTCAAGGGTAGCGAGCATTCAGCAGAAAAGGAGATAGTCCTGTACCCTACTATTGGCTTGGGTGTAAAATTACTGAGTCAATGGTAGGGACCCCTAGCTAACAGGTGGGTTGACGTAAGTCGGTAGAAATAAAGCTAGTAAGCACCACTGAAGAACCAGTAAAAACATGTATTTAACATAGAAATATAGACCAAATTCAAATGTTAGTAACAAATAAAAAAGGTAAGAGTAGAGTTCGCAAGGAAGTTTGAAATCGTGAGGCATAAGGCGTTGATCGATTCTCTTCAGTAGTGTACCACAGAATTGACTTTCATTTTCATTCCTCCCACTGGTGGCATTTGAATGTGTCTCTGGAAGGAACAACAAGCTGCCACAGCCGGGGGGATGAATAGCTCAGAACATTTGCCTCCAAGAAACATTCTCTCGGACAAGATTGCTTTGGTGGCCTCGATCTGAGGACTGATCGAGACCGTGCATGTTGCAGGTAGCAAACACACTACTCTTCTGCGTGACTAAGCAAAGCATATAGGCATAAAAAGAAATGGCCGTATTTCTCTGAGGCCAAGATTAGTTGTAAGCTAAACTTCTAGCAAGAAAAGTTTCTAACAGTTTTTCTTCCCTATCCCTATGACAATACCTCAGATACTGATGGACGGCAACGACGATAGGAAAGTATGCGGCAAGAAGAATAGATCTACAGGTTAATGCAGCAGCACCCTTTTCAATGCCTTCGATTGAATCGCATATAACAACAAACCAGTTCTTGATAACACCGAGAACAAATCGGTAGTTTACACGGAAGGTGAAAGTTATTCATGAATTCTAGGTTTCGAAAGAAGAGCCGTAGTGCCGGCGGATCAAATCCCACCAAAGCCAATTAGCCCCAAAACTGCGCAAAGTTGGCGTAGCTAGATGAAGGTTGAAGACGGCCAGTAGCGGATGTTACTTGGGGGGATTCTATTACCTATAAGAAAGTATCAAGTGGCGCCCCTGGTGGTCCGGCCTCAGCTGATCTCAGCTGATGTTCGCCGCCTATGTAGGCCAATCATTCCCTTTGTACCTCTCAGTTGGAGAAACTGGCATCGAACATCTGTAGGAGAAGGGAAGCATAGACCTGAACATTGCCCGTACCTCGTAAATGTTGAACACCCACCCAATCACTGCTGCGATCCAACGGAAGCCGAACATATGGCACATCCTTGGAAGAGATTAATCAACTTCAAAAAAAATTTTATTCCGAGAGAACTGCCGGTGCTGCCAGTGCTGGTGGTCCAGTATACTATTTAGTTAAGCAGGTGAATGGGGAAATGAGTAAGAAAAACTTGCTGGATTGTCGTCGAAAGGCGTCAACAAAGCTCATGAGCCCATACATATAATATTGCATTACTAAATCGAATTCGCTCCTAAAAAACGGCTCTTCCTCCACAACAGCATTTCCTCCGAATACAGCTCTATATAAAGGAACAAGACACGATCCCTCAGATGGGCACATAATGGAGAGGATCTCAATCCCTCCCATATATGCGCCATTTGCCTGTCAACTGCAGTATTTACGGCCCCTCTTCAACCTTACTTAATCCTCATAAATTTTACGACCACCTCTTCTTCTCCTTATAACTAATGCTCTGATGCTGATCAAGATACCACGGTATCATCTGCCCGTGAAGTCCTACCACTAAAGCAACAAGCTTGCTATGAATGCCTCTAACTTCCGAAGTGGCCACCATTTTGCATCGTCATGAAACCCTATGAAACTTGTGGTCGTGGTGAGAACACTCGCTATCATAGGGTACAGCTTTACACAAGCAGAGTAGGTAACTCCCCCTCTTTCTACCCTTCTTCGGGCAAAAGGCTGAGGTTGTAGCCGCGAATATGAGAAAACTCGCAAGAAGTGGGGAATGACTTGAACAGCTGAAGAGCTTCCCTTCTAATCTACGGTAGCGAAAAAGGACCAGTCTTTCATGAATGACAAAGTAATGGATAAATTAATTGGGAGTTGATCAATCCCATCTGAGGATGCGCCTCCGCATTTGAATTCCATTCAGAATCGTAGGGGTTGAATGCGTATGTGGCCTATACAATGACTTGCTGTGGCCCGTCGATATACAAGTCAGTGCTCATATCCTCCCCGACATGCTTGGTACCAATTTACCAACCACGGAGGTATGGAGGATTTGGTTGGCCTAGGCGGATATCAGCCGGGATTTGAACCAGCGACAAAACATGCGTTAGAGTGCACACTTGCCACTGCACTATCTCATCCTTATCCTTATCTTGAGAGAGAGAGAAAATGAGAGTTTATATTTCAGTCCTTAGGAGTAGGGTGAGCGGAATAGGGTTTTCGGAAAGAAACGCATGAAAGGAGTGCGTAGATCCGTGGAGGAATTAAACTGACCTCGTCAGCGACTCTGTTTCCGGATGAATAAGGGTCTGCACATTTTTCAGGTCAAACCATCTGCAGGCTTCTTTCAAATACCTCCACAATCTGAATGGAAGAAGAATGCGTGGCCCCTCTCCTCAAGCATGTCACTCACGCCACTTCCACCGCCTCGATTCCGTTTTACGAAGAAACCGAACTACCATTTTAACGACCTCCTTTCACCACATGCGCTACGTGCCAATGATAGGACATTTTAGACGTCCGTAACTGTTTAATGTCGTTGTAAAAGAGAAAATAAGGTAATTTCGATCTAGCAGTGTTCTTCCAGTGGCGCGGTAAACTTTTACGACTAGCGTGGTTGTACGACGAAAAGGATAGGATACGGATGAAGCTACAGGGTTTCTGATGTTTTTTGCATTTGAAGAAAAAACCCAGTTGTTCGAATCACATAAAAAAGCAAATGAAAAACAAAACAACGAAAAAAACACTATGGAAAAAACAATGATTTGTGGGAGGTCTGCACTGAAGTTCACCACGTTCGGAGTTAGCTAGGACAAGAAAAGCTGTACCCTGCAGGGTTCTTGTCTACAGGGGTCCTCTCATCGATCCAGTACGGGAGAACTGTGGGAGGGGAAGAGAAAATCGACATCTTGGAAATTGGTCAGGTGTGGATGGTCGCATATTAGAGAAAAATAGAAACATCTAAGGCTGGGGAGGCCGGTGGGAGTGGGGGTAGGGATAAGAGAGGACAAAATTGTAGCCAATTTCTACCCCCGCACGTTATGCCCTGTGCCCGCGGCGGAGGTTTTGCACCTGCTCCTACTCCGATTGTTATTATTATTTTTAGATAGTGTCTAGTATTATTATAATAAATATTATTGTTTCAATTTTTTTAAACCTTAGAGTTCGGTATAAGGTTAAAAAAATGCTTGTCGGTCTTTATAATTCCTTATCAGGGCGACTGCCTTTAGATACGAGTTGGGGTGATCTCATCAGAAATCAAATACATGGCTTAATCTCAGTTAATCGACCGATCCCGAACACTTTCTTTTTATGCGCCATTAAATCTATCTAGTTTACTTTGTTGTGGCAAGTTTGTGTTTGACATGCAGCATGGAACACATGTTAGCTATTGGCTATAGGAGTTATTTATACATTCAACATCCAGTAAACAACTTTTACTATCGGTTGATGTTTTGTTTACTAATGCCTTCTATTAAGCTTCTACGCTCGAAATGGAGTGTACTTCATGTCAATGACTGAGAAAATGAGAAGAATAGGGAAGGTGAGAGAGGAAATTGATTCGGTAGCTATGTCAAGTAAAGTTCCATCGCTGGATTGACAAGACAGTAAGAAATGGAAGAAAAAGGTCAAAAGCTTCAGAAATACAGAAAAAATCTTAGAAATTCTACGAAAGCTTCTATTTGGAACCCCGAAGACCTCAAACTCTTCAAAGATGCCATTCGGAACAAAAAAAAAATGATCTGGGAGTGCGGTTGGGAGAGAGAAAGCTGCCGCAGGTGGGTCGCGTAGCTCGCAGCTCATACTTGTCAACTGTTCATCGGATTGTGATGTGAGACAGATGACACTGAAGGACAACAGACGACAATAACATCACCATGAGCTCGAGAGGATGAAAAGCTTGCCGGCTGGTTGAGGGCGGAGACAATTCGCGTCACCCTTCGTAGACCATCTGGTGTGCCATGTATTTCATATAATTAGCCCGGAAAACGTCCCCCCTTCAGCTCGAACGAGCAAATTCGATACGAAAACGAGATTATCTTCAATCTGCTTGCCCACACCACGCACACCCTCAGTCGTGATTTTTCTCAATTCCATGAGAAGGAGGAGGCAGTGCTCTCTGTTCTAAGCTGGATCTCATGGATCTCAAGTGGGGAGGGGAAAGGAGAGGGTCATCCTTAATTTGGGCTGCTGGAAGTTCGCGGCAGAAATCAAGACACATTGTGAATGGTAGCCTCCGTAGAAGAATGGAAGAAAAATCAAAATGTTTGTGGGTTTCCAATACTTCATACTTCTCCTTAAGCAATTTGTGGGAGGGGAAGAGTTGGGGCAGTTCGAAGGCTAAGCTCGCTGGTTTTCGATGGGAAAGAAGGAAGTGCCCAAACCATCTGGGGATCTATTCCTTCATTATCAACTTTGCTCGTGTTCGTTGAATAAATATTGCAAAGAGTTCAATTTCGAGTGTCGACCAAGGTATCATTTGGGGAAAGTGTCCCGGCTGCAGTGTAAGGATGAACGATTCTGGTTGTCCGATGATTTATATGAGACTATTCTCATTCCCATGTAGGAACCCATCATTTTGGTTTTTTGTTAATAGAATGGGATTTCACCCATCCGTACTATATCCTACCTGACACGGCACGTCCATCCCTTCTGAAAAACGCACCTATGACGTTCCATCTGGGTCTTCCACCTCTCTCCCTCTCCTCCCGTCAACCCCTTGAACTCGTACAAGTCAATTCCTTATGCACCAGGACTTCACATCTAAAATTAATTAGGCACTGGGGTGGCAACGTAAATTCGAAATGATTAAGAGAAAATTCTCAGCACAACTTCATTAGATGTTCCCTCGGGACTCGGGAGAAGGAGGAGAATTTTCTAGAAAGTCTGTACTACTGTAATAGTACTTATGGTTGCTTTACACAAGAGATTATTACCTCGTAATTATTTTAATACCTGATTTTGGAAGATTTAGTGACTCGAACTTGTTGCTCCCTTCATTTACTCCTAAGAGTCTGCAGCAGACTCTGGGATATCTTTCCCGATCATTTTCCAGTTGTAAAACTTTGAAGAGTTTCGAGAAAATAAAAAGGAAAGGAAGGAACCAAGCAAACGGAGAGGGAAAGGCGAATGCTCTGTGGAAGAAAGCGAAAGAGTTTTCGAAAACAGGCAGTCAAAACGAAGCAATGCCAACCACAAGGCCCATGGAGCAACGTCTGGGTGTGGAAGGAAGTAAAAAAGGTTGTTGTCACAAACTTCCACAAATAGCAACTTGGAGGATAACGAAGGTGTGACGAGCTTCGTTGTCGATTCTCGCCACACCCACCCACCACCCAACCCACACATAAGCCAATTTGGGTGTCGTTGCCAATTTGGGTGTCGTTTATATACTGCCGTTGGATGGATGGTGTTGTTTCTCGTCGATTGATGAAATTAACATAAGCGAAGCGTCACTGACTATGCGATCATCACCAACGCAACGCTTAAAACTAATTATAAATTCTCCGATTCACTCGATTGACTGGGAAATGCCCCTTCGTGGGTGGGGAGGGAAAGGGCGGGGTAGGGAAAGGTACCACCTAATGCCTAGATTGCACAGGATAGCTCCTAATACTGTTCGAAAAGAAGGAAAACACTTGACCTCCGAGTTGCGCTGTGCACTTTGCCCGATCGTGAATCGTGGAATCGTGGAATAGGTTTACGAAATGGGTCCTAAGCGTTCCCCAAACCTACATCGTTTTACCCTTTCCGTTCTCGCTGTCATCCTGAACGTTGCTGCTGCTTTGGACGATTGATGAACAGCTATTTCGAGCAAAGCCACTCACTTCACAGGACGTTTCTGCTCTGTTTTTGTCAACCTACAGATTCATTTTGTAGGCGAGTTTCATCGGTGAGGTGAATGCAGCGGTTGTAACACAAAGGAAGTGCCATACGAAGATGGAGTGATAATGGCGGTTGTTTCCTTTGGGGATGACTGAATCTGCTGGTATGAAAGGCGTCGTTGTGAAGGAGGGAACGGGAAAAGAGGAAAATTGAGAGGTATCACATTATTCCTGACAACGTTTTTATACTTACATCATGGAAAGGCTCAGGTTTCAAGAATTGCGAACATGAAAGGGGTCTAAAAAGGAGCAACTATTCATAGTGAGCTCACGGCTTACTCTACTATACTTTGCAGCTCTAGATCAGATGAAAAGGAAGGTCAGCGAAATCGGTCTTCATCAATGAATAACGCTTGAAAGTGGATTCCACCCCGGCTGGCACAAACTCTATGAAGCTCAGAGGAGCCAGGACAACTGGTATAAAGTCCACAAAGCTCAGAGGAGCCTAGGCTGGCTTGACATTTTCCGAGCAAAGGAGCATGCCTGTGAAAGATATAGGCATAGAACATAGTTCAGGGATTTATAGGTTAGGATGAACTTTCACCCACCATCCAATTCCCTCTACGAACCAGAAGATGTGAGTTTACTGTGGATTATTCCTTGTTGGATCCAATCTGTTGAAGGACTGGTCATCACTAGCTCCATCGGAATAGGATCACATCTTTTTATTACCCGAAGGTGATTGCTACTGAGGATCCATCTACTATATGTATGTATATAATTGTTTTTCATGGTTCTTCTACTTACGGCTTATCAATGGTGGTAAACTGGAACCGGCACAATTCAAATAATCAAATATTTATCGTCGAGATCAGTTTCTATTATAATAAGCAACATTGAACTGATGAGATGGTAACCAAATAGACCTTGTGACAAGATTTGGCTCAGATTTATAAATGCATTGGTCACGAGAGCCAATTAAAGAGGTAATAGCTCTCAACGTGGTCGGTGCATTCGTGCGTATGTAAGCTGTAGTTAAGCTGAAATGGGATTATGAGGGCATAGATCGGTTAGAATTCATCCTTCATGTGACGCTTCTGCTGAGATTTAAACTTCAAGGATAGGCTAGGGCGAAAAAGTTAGAGCATTGTACAGGCTTCTCACTTCTGAGACTTCTCTTCACGTTATGTAGAGCAAAAGAGTCCTCAAGTTCAGATTTGGTGAGTAGGATGAAAGGCTTTCTGGAAGACTTAGGGCTTGTAGAGCATTTCGTTAAAAATTTTTGAGGCTACTTATCCGTTTTTATGAAAACTCGTAATTTTGGTTACCGTTGTAATCCGATCTGTTTTTATTTTAGACGGGGGTCAAATGGGGCATCTGTGCCCCGAGCTTTCGTTTCCTTGTTAGTTGTCCCGATCACTGGTTATTTGCCTGCATGCTATCTTTTCTCGGGCTCCTTCACGGATATGATAGTCAGTGCTGCACTGATGGGGTTTTTAGGGCTCCTTCCTTAGATTTCCATCTATTTGTGCGGCTTATTGATATCATTGCTAATTTATATCATATTTTCAGTGTTATTTGAAAATATAATAATATCAAAGGAATTTCCACTATAGTCATTGAAGCTTGTCTCGGGGAGCGACATACGGAACCAGATGATTTCGGCGGCAGGGTGATAAGTGTGTAGTACCGTTTGTCCTGACATGATATTTGCTCGAACCTTGGACAATGAGCACAATAAAGTCCGGCGTTGCTATTGTATCACAGTTTCTATCAACTTGATCTCTCATCAATCAGTTGGAACAACTCAGAATTTTTTTCTGAAAATTCCAGCATTCCATCTAGTATTCAGAAGAGTCATAACTAGAGCTCCTTCAACTTCCAGGTTATACGATTGGGAATGGGGTTACATCATGTACAGTATGGGATCAGATAGATTACCCTGGTGATCTTGTAAATCTCCAAAATGAAGCCCAGTCTCGCGACAATTGGGTTCGACTATCATTCTCGACTTGAACCTTGTCTTCCGGGTGGATTACTAGCAGAAACAGGGCACCGTGATTGTCAAGTATGATTTTCTCGGTGTACATAGTCTAATAGTTCCATTACTATCGATTACTATCAAAATTATATATTTGAATGAGTATTTGAGCGAGATTCGAGACGGTTTTAGCTTGATAAGAAGGAATGATAGAATTTGATGACCTCGGTGAATTTCAGTCTGTCATGCCCCCTAACCCTCATTTATCATTCAGATTAGTTGCAGCGTTTTGAATGTACAGATACAAGACACTGCTTACAGTCCTACAAGCGAGCCTAATTCCCAATAAAGGACCCTAAAAAATGGGAGCCTTGTTGGCCTCTGAATATATCCATTCGAGATTCGATCCTCATGTCATGAGTGTTGTTGTACGCCACTTGACATTACACTATCTCTGCTTGGTCATTTATAATTCTGGGAACCAGTGGGTCGTGGCTAAAGCACGACTGGAAAAACATACCCTTCAGTCACGACCTTATCTACAGTCTATAGGGAACTTGAACAGCAACAATGATACCGCATGACTGTTAAAACAATCCCCATGAAGCGAATTCTAACTGCCGATCAAATCCCTCTCTTTATTGACAACATTGAAGGCACAGTTGACTATAAAAATGGTTTCTGAGACTCCTCCCTAGAGTGAACCTTGAATACCAAATATAGCCCAAAAGACGCTATCGGGTCAAAAAAACGGTCTAGATAGAGCGTAATGAGGACACCAAAAGCCGCAAGCTTAGGTGCAGACGAGTTCTCACGGCGTCGTGGAAGATGTGAAGGTTGCAACAAAACGGATTCAATCGTCCCGTGAATGTGTTGCACAGTAAGGCGAACACACACTCAAGAGGTTTTAAACACCCGTCACATATACGACGCAACAGAAAGGTACCCCTGGTGAAGACCACTGGATTGCGGTCTCTTCGCTCATTTTGCAGGGAGAACGTCCGTTGCCCGTGTCCGTCAAAAGTAGGTCACCCCGCCCACTTCGCGCGCGGCGCACTCCACAGAGGTCTCGAGGTAACGTTACAGTACCACCAAGTGTCACTGGAGCAAATGATTTGCATTTGTCTGTGCTATCTTCTTCCTGAACTGACTGCCGTGGACCAAACGCAAAACGTATGCCCCAGTGACAATTGCGACGTCTGTTAAATATCGCGGGCAGACTCGCCGCGTGCGGCGGCTGCGGCGTGACCTAGTTTCGACGGACACGCGCAACGAAGCGCACCAGGATACTGGACTATGGGTCTGGCATATTCTCCCTGAACGGCATGTCGCGGTCGTCGCATGCGATCGCGCCCTACTAAGGGGAAGATTTGAATTCCCAATGGAAGGATACGGAGAGTCGCCGCAAGCCGTGGGAGTTCGGGGAAAAGTTCCGTTACCCCTGGACTATCACTTCCATTTTTCGTCCAGAACTAGATGCCCAAAATTATCGTGGACTGTGTCTTTAATTGTCGTATTCCACTTTTTGATCTGTATAACCGAATTTTACGCATTAATACATCCAAAACTTCGAGCAAGGTATCAAAATGTTCAAGAGGTGAGCGTTTATCACTTATGATGGAGGGACATTAAAAACTTCTATGTTAACGAAGGAAAAAGGAAGAGAATCTCTCGAGAAAAAGGAACACCTCAAGTTTCTAGCTACGCGAGCTAGTTTGCTACCATCAAAGGACGTTTCTGATCTAATCATGATGAGCAACGTTTCTGAATGTCGTATCCTTTATTTATCTCATCATAGAACAGAAAAAACGCATTTGTTAATCGTAGAGAGTTTACAAAGTAAATAACATTTCTACATTGCATAGCCTACAGCCATAGCCTGGGGTCTGGTGTCTTCTACCCGAACGGCGTGTGGCGTTCGCCGCACTCGATCGCGCGCTAAAAAGGGAAAGATTTGAGCTCCCAGAGGAAGGATAGGGCAGTCGCCGTGGAACCACTACCGCTGGCCGTTGGAATTCGGGGAGAAGTTCCGCTACCCTAATAGCCCGGCCAACCCTCCTAGTAAAAATGGTACGGGTAAAAAAGGTACGGGCGCTACCACCAGGGGTTGTACAGGTGGGCGCAGAGTAATGCCGAACGAAGGTTCTACCCAAGGTTTTTCCAGTCTGAATGGACCGGTAAATGGAACAGAAAGTCCTCCAGGGAAAAATCTATTAGGTAACTTTGAAGGGATAATTTTCGATCTGGTTGTGGGTGAGACAACCGTTGTTGTTGCAGTGGTTTCCGATATCGTTATAGGTGCTGTTGTCGGTGTCTTTAAATCATCAGGATCAGGAACTTCAAACGTAAATATAGCCATTGTGGTGTTCCCTCCATTTGCTGTCGTTCTTGCGTCTTCTTTATCCGCCACTTCACGCCTCTAAACATCTTTTTCAAAATCCGAACTTCGATATTTACTTTGTCCCAATAACTGAGGTAGGAGCTGAGATAGTTGAAACATACCACTTCAGGTGGGGCGGCGACAGAAGCTGTGACAAGAAAAATAAAGATCAGTTTCATCTGGAATTATCACACAATAATAGCAATAATTATGAAAATGACAACAATCACAGCCGGATCTATATTCGCCCAAGCCACCCAAGCCATTTGTCCCTCTGGTGTTGGGCAAATAGCACTAGACTTGTGTGGGAGGATAAAGGCGCTGGTTTTTACATTGGCTGGCCACCCCAGGTCATTGTAAAGACCATACACGCATTCAAACTGTTACTATTACTGCTCTGAATGGAAGTTGAGTTGAATGCAAGGGCGAAACCATATTTCAGGATTGACTAGCGAAGATTCGTAGCCCCGAGGTGAAACTCTTTATGACCGATTGAATCTTTTCCTCATGCCGTAGAGCTCCTAAATTTTCGTGGAGAAAACGATTTTTTTTACTATTATAGTATAGGAATGAGCGAAAAGCATGCTATTTAGATTGGTATTGCTGCTGAGTTCTTCGTGCGAAAAGAAAGGCAGTGAGCTCGAGTAGTGGGTACTCCCTTCCATAATATTTTGACAGAATGATTTGCCAAGGACGTCAAGGTGCCCGATAAGAAAGACAATCAAATTCGAGGTTCAAGGTACGCGGTAACGGGCCGGTCTTAAAGAAGAAGTCATCAAAACGTACCTCGCTGGTACGAGTCGCTCTAAAAAAGTGCTGTAGATAGAAGGAGGTGGAGGTTGCTGGCATGAAATACGGACTGTACAGGGTGCAGGATTAAGATTCAGGGAATGGGTTCGATATCTCCCAGTTCTACTTTAGGCTCTACTAGAACGTGTGAAATAGAGGAGTCGGAAAAATGGTGCTATAGTATTGCATGAAAATAAAGGGGGGAAAGGTCCCGAAGAAGCATCATTTGGAAACGATAATGAGGCTTTACGATAATGAGACCTCGACACTAGCAAGGATCTTGTACCATGCAATACAGTGCGTTTGTTTTCCATGGCATGTTTACATGCTCCACATCTGCGTGAACTGTACCTAGACAGTCACAGTTTAGTTGAATGTTTGGAGACACCGTCAGACGCCGACAAGTGCATGCAGGGGAATCTTACATACAGCCTTTATGTATAGGTATGTGACCGCATCAAATAGCCGCATCACTTGTAATAAAAGCCCCAGAATCGACTTATTCGACAAACACACTCAAACACGAACGAGTTCCCACCGTCTTGGTCGACGGACACACCCAAATACGGACGAGTTCCACGGCGGTGTAGAAGCTGTAGAAATTGTACCACACTCCAGGACGCACATGTCGCACGCATGCAGCTCGCTGTAGCCAGCTGCACGCAATGGCACACACACACGGCTCGTCCAAACACCCCTTCTGCGCAACTTTTGCCATCACATTCTCGTCCAACCCCTAGTTTCACTACTTTTTCAACCTTGTATTTCTAAAATGAATTTCGAATATTCCGTTTTCTTTGCCTATTCTGGGTTACTCTGGACTATCCCTTCCATTAATCGTTTGGATTTAGATACATGAAAGCATTGTGAATTGTGCCTTTGATAGTTATATTCCAGTTTTTGATCAATATCATTGCAAATTCTACCCATTAAGACATCCAAAACTCCGAGCAAGTTATCAAAAGTCTAAGAGGCGGGCGGTTAATACCTCAATGATGGAAGGCCGTGAGAAACATCTATATACATATCATGAAAAAAACAAATAGATTCGTCCGAAAATTCCAATCCCACGACTTTACGAACGCAATTCGTATGTCCACAGTAGAACCACTTCCATTGATGGCATTTCTGATCTGATTGTGTTGAGTACATTTTTTTAATTGCAGAACTATTTATTAAATTCATCATAGAACTGAAAAAACGCATTTGTTCAATCGTATAGAGTTTACAAAGAAAAAAACATTTCTACATTGCATAGCCTGCTACCATAGCCAGCCCCACCCTCCTATTCCAAACTGTCGAAAAGGCACGCCCAGTGGTTGCATAGGTGGGTGCACAGGAATGCTTAACGAAGGTCCCACCCAAGAGCTTACTTGAACGACTGGGCCGGGTACTGAGAAGATAGGTCCTCCAGTGAAAATTGAACCAAAACAAATCCACACCAATACACAAGGCTTTTTAGTTGACGTTGAAGGGCTAGTTTCCGAAGTTGTTGTGGGTGTTGTTGTTGTTGCGGTGGTTTCTGATTTTGTTATAGGTGTTGCTGTCGTCATCATTTCAGCGTCAGGAGCCAAAGTCAATATAGCCGTTGTGGTGGTTTCCTCATTCTCATCCTTTTTATTCGTCACTTGTCGCCTCTGAAATTTGCGAAAGTAGGCGATAAGAAAAAAACGACTGTGAAGTGCAATCCTTGAGACCTATTGGATATTCTTAACACCACCGGAGTGCGATGTTTACACTTTTGGTATAACTTAGACATGAATGGAGATATTTTAATCATACCACTTTGGGAAACGCAGCAACTGAAGCTGTGATTATAAGAAGAACGGTCAGCCTCATCTGGAATTGTTATATAATAATAATAACTATAAAAATGATAACAATCCCATCACACGCACGGTTTGGGAATCGTATGCGGAATGTTTGCCTGAGCCAACTAGTTTCTCAAAGTAGCCAAGAGTCCTTGAGTAAGTCCTTCGTAAGAAATTAAGAAAGAAGGCAGTGACGAGAAATGGGTATTTCCTCTCATGCCAAGGTGCCCGATAAGGGAGGCAGTGAAATCGGAGAGTCAATGGAAGCGGAAACGGGCCGGTCCAAAAACAGAGATGACGGGATGTGATCAAAAAGTCACTTCAGAAGTCACTTCAGGAACAAGTCATTTCAGAAGATGCCGTGGATAGAAGGAAGTGGAGGCTGCTGGCATGAAGAGTGGAGGATGGCACAGAATTAAGGGCGCAGTTCACAATAATTTGTGTTATCTAATTCAAGGTAAATTATGGAAGTGATAGTCAAGTGAAGGGCGAAAGTGGGAAAGAAAAAGCTTAAGTTGGAAATGTGAGGCTTCAAAAAGTAATAAATTTAAAGGCTTGACGAGAATGAGCCGGTAAAGCTAACTTTGGAAGAGCGAGTGAAATGTGCGTGTCATTGCGCAAAGTTGGCTGCAGTAATCTGCCTAAGGGCAATGTAAGCGTTTCGGTACGAATGGTGCAACCTCCACGACCTACACATCGCCGGAGAACTCACCTATTTGGATGTGTACGTAGGCTGAGCAGAATTTGGGGCCCTTTTCAATTTTATCTTGCCCGTTTTCTGGCCAGTGAGCGTCCCTTGTGCTATCGTGGGGAATATAGAATCATCCTGGAAATGTTAACAGCAACCACTGCTGTTGTCAACTGTGCCTTCAACGTTTGGAGAATAAGAAGGTTTGCCAAGGTGAACATTACTCAAACATAGGGTGAACTAGTTAGCATCCAAGAGCATCAAGGACGAGATGATTACCAGCCAAAAGCTTCAGAGAGTAGGTTCGATATCGCCCTGTCCCACTTCATTCCCTCATAGAACGTGTAAAGGAGATATGTTTGGAAAAGTGGTGCTGTGGCATTGTTTGATGAGAAAAGCTGAAAAAGTATTTAGGAGACATCATTTGGAAACGACAATGAGACTTCGACACGAGCAAGGCTCTCATACCATGCGATGGCAGTGCGTTTGCTTTTTATGGCATGTCTACATGCCCCACATCTGTGTAAACTGTACTTAGTCACCACAGTTTAGTTGAATGTTTGGAAACACCGTCAGACGACGAGGAGGAGTGCAAGCAAAGCATGCTACATACAGCTTTTATGTGAAAGAAATCACCGCTTTACTTGTAACACGGCAGCAGTAACTCCACTACGTCAAAGAAAGGCCCATAGACTAGAACCATTAACAATTTTTGCAAAAATTTTTAGTTGGTTTGCGGTGAAGACTAGCTTGTAGAAAGAATCAGATCATGGAGGTTCCCCTCTGATTTATTATTTTCTTATTTATTTATTTCTGATTCTTGTAATTTCAGCAATATTTTCGCACTGTCCCGATGCGTTAAAACCCAAGTCACAAAGATAAAGGTGAGGTGACAGTATGTGATACAAAACTTAGTATTTTACGATGCTCGATAAAATTTACTGGATCTCGGACTACATTATCACCAGGGTAGCCAAAAAATCCGATCTCATTTGACTGATGCTTGTATCCTTTTCCTTTTGTCGTAGGCACGCTTATGACATGGCATGGGTCGTTTAGAGTGGAGCGTCAAGCGTCTCCGACGCAAGAGACTTGGGCGCGGAGCGTCGCTGTTCGGCTCTGTTGACAACGGCGGCTGTCGATCGATACCGTCTTGTCGGCGGCCGGTTTTTTCAAGGAGTTTTTCAAAGTTGCGTATTCCACTTTTTCTGAATTCTTTTTGATACGATTTTGATTTTTTTCAGTTTTTTTCGACTATGACCACTATGTTATAAATTGACGAAGGTATATCATTATGAAAGAGCTCTGCGCTGCCTCACTTGTGGAATGATATGCTCCAATGCAAGGACCGTCATCGGCAAGCCATTCAGGTACAAGCCCTCACATTCGTCCTGTTGGCCAGTTCTAACCTTAAATCAACTTTTGTCTTGTTTTTGCCCACAAGTTTTTGTTCAATCGAAAGTCTGCAAAATTGCTAATGTTACCATATATTGATACACCTAGTTTTATTTCGAGGGTGCCATGTGCAATGGTTTTTTGAGGTGTCTCTATTATGTTTCGGTGTCGCGAGTTCTACCAAGTAATCGTACTGACTTGGACGGATGAAGGAGCGTAAGGCAGTTCCCAAAAGCAATCGCTTCATTGTGTTGTATAAACGTCTCGCCAACCTGCACATTGTGACTCATTCAGTTGTCTTTTTAGACAAATCCATTTCAAGAGCCTCTTCAGGACATTCTGCTAGACTGAGGTGTTCATACACACCCACATATTTTGCATCCTACTCCTCCCTTTACTTGAAAGCTCTCGGTACTGAAGGGTAGAATAAAAGCGCACAAGGCAGTCTCGAAGCTTCCAATCAGTTCTCACCTAAACATTCAAATTGTCTCTTCCCCTTCATGCTACAGTCTTGAAAAAGTCTCCATGGATATATCGTTTCGAGGGAGGTGTAGTGAGAGCTGGCGCAACTATCGCGAAAGTATGTAAAACGCTCCCCTCAATTTGAATCTAGTCAGTAAATGATTTCATTCAAGACCGCCTCTCATAATGGGAGAAGAACACTCCGCACACTCAGAACAGCGGGCCTTGGAACACGTCTTCATAGACTTTGCTTGTGATTCGGTGGAGATTTAAAACCCCTCCGCAGTAGCAGGGCTTCAAAGAACGAACACCGAAAATTCAGTAGCTGCCCAAACTCGACTGCATCACATTGTACGGAGGACTTAAATGCACATTGCTTGTAAGACTTCTGTCCTCTGTCCTCTCCAAGAGCTACAATCAAGCAGTGCTGTGGTTGCGATTCATTCTCCGCTGCGAGAACAATTGACTCTACTCTCTTTAGAAAGGAAGCTATTGATGAAGCTGAAATTGCCATCGACGGAGTTTCTCGCATTTTCCTTTTGTAAGAGTTGAGATGTCACTAGCCATCAATGAATTCTGATGACGTTCGGAAGCTGTCGTGATGATGAAAGGTTCTCTGCTCTTATCTATGGTGTTCAAGAGAACAACCAAGCCGCAAAGGGGGATTTGTGCGATCTCAAGGGTATCAGGGGGAGTAAATGACTGAGCTTCTCTCAAAAGTCAAACATGGTTTCCACAGACTATCATCATTTACGCCTCAGTACAAACTTCATCATGCTGCATCACCCTTCGAGAACTACGGAGACGGAACCATTTACATGTGTAGTTGATTTTCTTTTCATTTTGCAAGGGTAAACTCCGTAGCCACAATAAGGGAAGAGACGCGGTTCTCCTCAACATCTGCAGTTATATATTTAAGAGATAAGTTTTGTCAAAATAGTCCCATAGAAAGCTTGCAAGATTCGGCTGTTTAGATCCTTTCTTCGATGCAACTTCTGTCTCTTTCCTGTTGAGCTATGAATGATTAATGTGCTCGTATTCATAAATAAGGGAAGTTGCCTTTTTAGGCACTCGTTGCATCCGCTGCCTGCTCCAACGCTTCGTCTTCTACTGCTGGCACCCTCCCTGTTCTTTTTCGACGTCTTCTCTACAGTGAACATGATGCTCACGTAATCAAGATCAAGTCTGACAAATATTTGTTTTCAGAAATGTTACCGAATCCCTCGATAGGCCTGGTCTTAACTATATCCTAGTACTCCTAGTCTTATAATCCTAGTCTTATATATTTTCAAAAGAGTAAACTTCATAGACATTGCTAGCGATTTCTAGTATCTATTTTTATTTTTGCCTCACATGTAACGGTAACCTATTTTTATATTTAAGTAAATTTTGTTCACTTCTGTAATGACCGAGTGGCTGGTTGGTAGTCAGAGGAAATGATCTCCAAATCGATCATGATCGCGCGCCAATGTGCCTTATACAAGAGCTGAAAGGGGGAACCCAAAGCCTAGTTCTTCTCTTGCATTTCTCCTTTCTCTCATGCGATCAGATGATACCGACGTATTGTGCTCCGCCAATGTGCTTGTAAGACGGATTCGGCGAGTTTTGACGACCACTATAGACACTTTGGGTAGTTATTTCACTTACCAGTTAGAAGAATTTTTATCCTTCTGTACTTCGTTCAATGCTAATCTTTCGGTAAATTGATCGTCAAAGTGGTCTTTCTTTTGTTGTTGTTGTTGTTGTTGTTGTTGTTGTTTTTTCTTACAATCATATTGATTACGGTTCTGTTGCAGTTACCTTGCCTTACAACTTTATCCTCCGCACATTCCTAAATGTTGCTACATATTCTTCTTGCCTCAGAATGTTATCGGTATCGACCTCACTGTTGCTAATTATTTATAAAGGTTCCCTTACGTACATATCTGATTGTAAACATCACTACGTGTGTTACATATAATTACACCATGATTACATGTTTGGATATGAGTGTCTGTCGTCTGTGACAAAATCAGGTCCTCTAGCAAATTTTCTCCTTTCATCAATGGTACGTCAACCCAAAAACACGAAGTAGAGGGAGTTCCTGGCAAAGAC